>MU911929.1:0-20981 GCA_036418165.1 Cooperia oncophora | reverse complement strand
AAGAAAAGAATACGAAAAACACGAACGAAAAACACTCAAAAAAATAAATTTCAAAATCTTGGCGCCCGAATTTGGATACAGCTTTCTTGCGGTTTTTAGTGCATGTCGGGCTTTCGCACCACAAAAATTGTATCACTCGTGATTTTTACGCGTTTTACCTTGCGAGATGGGTTGCAGTTGACTGTATGTGCTCCCAATGAATAAAATGTAATAAAGGAGAGCAGAATTATTTATGGGCACGAGCGCGGTCAGCAAAAAGGACATGCAATTCCGATTAATGCCCGCCGCCCCAACAAAGAACAACTGAGCGGCCCTCCGTCAGAGGGCATCTAGCAAGTGGGCGGTCCAACTGGACGGGCGTTAGAACCATAAGTCTGAGCGGGTAGCTCGCTTCTCGCTTGTGGAGTCGCGAGAGTGGGAGAGTCTCTAGCTTGGGGCTTGACTGTTTGCACAAGGAAGGACGTCCATGTACTGCTTGAGCGCGGGGGCTGTCTTTAAGGTAGGGATTTCCGAAGAATCCGTCCTTCCCCCATTCTTGGAAAGTATTCTATGACAAAATGACGAAAACGCTCTGAACGCTCATTTTCTTCTCATTTCGAATGTAGACTTATTTAAGAAACGAAAGGTTTCGGACCTCGAGAAAAGTCTGAAACGACCAGGGTAGATTGACACGCCTCTCCCCACCGGCGTTTCTTTTGACACACAGTGAGTCAAAAGGCAATGAGTAGGATAGTCGGGGCGGGCGATTAACGCCACCCTCATTGGTGGAGGGGCTGGGTAGGTGAGCCTTTCCAACAGTGGGGTTGGCAGCAATCGTGCCCTGTGCCTTCGAGTTCAGTTCAGAGTCACAGGAAATTCCATCATCGATTGAAGCTTACCAGTGCCCTGTACTGGATCAACTTGACAACAGACGTATCCGGTCTCCTATCTGCACACTTCTCGATGAGATCATAGAGCATAACCGGAGGTGCATCGAAATGACCATCGCAGTAAAGCTGTTCCATAAGCAGAAGGATTTGATGAAGAGAGTTCTCACATGTACTCGCATATTCGAATCTCTTAAAAAAAAGTTTCTAGAACGCAAAACTAGACGGAATCCTTGAATGAGATACCTCTTCACAAAGATCTACAACTGTTTCAAACAAATCCATTAGCTTAATCCACGTCATCTGCTGCAACTCACGACCATGATTTTGAATGAGCCGGCGCATGCCAAAGAGGACATCTAAGAAAATAAATAGAGAGATATGTATGAGCAATCGGCTCGCCGGCTCACGCCGGCGCACCTCCTTCTGATACGGCCCAGCTTCGGCAGGCGGGCGCGGCTTCCGCCGCACTTACTTTCTTCCTCATGTATGGATACCCAACTAATATCCGGCTTTTCTTTTATCTGAACAGAACAGACTAACGCTCCTTCAATAACGAGAACATTTTCATCTGAACAGATGACTAATGCTCCTTTAATAACGAGAACACAACACGATAAGACTGCGTGACGCATCAATTGAAGGGATTACCCAGTAACGATAGCTTCTAACTTTCCCTTCTTATTAGATGAACCAGCCGGCTTCGCCGGCTGACGCCGACGCGCCTCCTTCTGAGATACAGCACGGCTTCGCCGGGCGGGCGCGGCTCCGCCGCGCTTACCTTCTTCCACACATTTCAATACACCTAGTATCGGCTTTTCTTTTACCTGAACAGATGGTCAACATTCTTTGACCAATAGCATCATAGCTGCTATTTTTAACAGTATTGTGGAGCGTTGATCAAGCGGACAGATGAGAGAAATGCCGGGTATTAGTCGAGCATTTGATCATACGAATGCAGGTAGGCGCGATGGAGCCACGCCCCGCAAAGCCGGGCCGTACCACGGAGGAGGTCTGGAGTGTCTGGAGTGCTTTGGAAATAGGAATTTCTAGAAATGGCTCCGCCCACCTCGACGCACGCTCCACCCACAACGGGTATGCCTCACACTTGTGAACCGGTGACCCTCGATGACCTTAACCTACTTCTTCCCGGTGTCTGAGTATTCCGAAAACGTTTTAAGAATTTTTTAATTCAGCCCCGCAAACCTCGGCGCACGCTTCGCCCACAGCGGGTGTCCCTCACATTTGAGGCCATAATCCACTTTTTCGCGTCGTCTGTAGTGCTTAGGACCAAACTTACAATTTTTTCGAATAATACCTTATGCCTGAGGCCACTGTTGGCGGGTCTCCGCACACCGCAGATATGACGGACTCTTGCCAGATGATTGTCATCGAAATGGACTTTTTTGCAAAGTCTAAACTCTCTCGGGGCTGAGTTACCGACATGAGAAGTACCACCCATCTCGAGTATCTCGAGTACGCCCCGCCCACTTTCGGTGCGCCTCCTCCACTTGATGGGCCAATCCTGTGCTAACCCTACCCTACTGCGCTGAAGCCGAATTAGGTTTTTTTCAGTGACATATTCAACTTTCGGCGTACTCCCCGCCGTCTGCGGGCGGGGTTTGGCATGGGTCACGGGTGCTAATTACATCTTCTTAATTACATCTTGTCCAGTGCCCTACCCATCCCGACCTTGACCCCAACTCTCCAAGTTCTTCTGGTAGAACCGAATTTCCGGACAGACAAACAAACAAACAAACAAACAAACAAACAAACAACGAAGCAAATTATATATGGTGGGTGTTAATACTTACAGTACAATCCAGTTGTGACAGCCTTTTATAACAGACTGAATAATTTAGAGAAAACTCGTCTACATCTGGTAACTTGACATGCACCCTAAAAAGAAGCTTCTTCGCTGCTTCAGGGATCTGACAGAAGCAACAGTACGAGTTATCCTTGCTGAAGCATACGATATCCGCTGTCGAATAGAAGACGACTTCAGAAACTCGAGGAAACCGCTACGAAAAATCAAGAGAGCTTCCTGCAGCTCTGCCATGAGAAGGCGATTCCCAATACTACGGTGACCTATCAAGAAATCGGAGAGCTAGGCTATGGAATAGTACCCCGCCTCCCTTCACTTGACTGCCACCAGTTCCGCCTCCTCAGGCTTTTTTGCATAAGGGAACCTTCACCAAGGCTTGTTTCGACTATCATTCCATTGATTCGGAAGATGAAATGCTGCCTGTTTAATGGGCCTCTCCATTAGCTAACAATAGCGACTGTAATGTTGACCGACGGATGAAAATTGGACCCCGCTGAATAGAAGATCAATAAAAAAAACCGCAACACTGACAGGACTTTCTTCTCAATATTACATTGGTGTCATTCGCTTCCACTGATCGTGAACTTTTTGAGGTTAAAGTTTCTAATGTAACGCCCACATTTGAAGGTAAGCACTAGTAAGGCCTGCAATGCTCGGCAGTATTGACAAGCGGCTATCAAGGGTAATTTCATTCCGCTCGGGTGAGAATCTGAAGTGGACTTGTGGCTGTACGCGGAGTGGAGTCACAAACGAGAAAGACAGGGCGGTCGCGCATTCAGTTCATTTCGTTGAAGATTCAAGAGCACCGACTGCGGGTGTATGGACACTTACTGAGAAAACTATAGTAGTATTACTATAGTATTACCTTAAAGACGATACTGCGCTTCGGAGACCAGGGAAGTTCAACTGAAAATCACCAGAGCAGTTGGAGGAGAGCCAACAAGAAGGATTGTTTTAGAATCGAAGACACGGCAGCAAGCATTCTAGGTTAAAAGCTGCAACACCTAATCAAAGCGATCGCCTATGCGCGTGCGAGGGAAGAATTGCATCAAAAAAATGAGTCAGGAGTTTAATGTGTCTCTTTCGCAGCGAGGTTGTTAGGTGGGACTGCTTAGACGGACTTGTTCTTCGACCGGATGGTTGCGCCCCGAGGTTTCTCAAGATCCATAATTTGCTCCCTCAGGCGAAAAAGTGGCCGCTATTCTGACGGAACATATAAAACAACCCAAACAGCGAGAAAGGAAGACAGATGCGTCAGTTCATCGTCGCAGGGGCGTTAAGCCGTCACTCTTTCAGTTGCACGATGACGCCCTTATATAGTAGCTACACTCCTTATCCCTGAGACAAAAGGTGCGGCATTTGGGCATGGCATAGGCATGGTTGCTCGTGGGATATTCCAACTCGAGACAACTTATCTTGCTCTCTGGTGGACGAAGACATGACTACGATTGTCTCAAAATGAAAATATCACCAGGAGAAAAGTTACCGCCACATTCAGTTGGAGTACGCAGCCGCGCCTACCTTATCTTACAATCAACAATTTGCAACCAGGAGTGCATATGCAGGAACAGCACGTTTTTTCCTAGTTTTTCGCATGGTTTTCCGAATTTCTCACCAGAAGCGCTGAGTGTACGAGATGTCACGTTCTAAGGAAAAAGTCGCAAATATTGAGCGCCTGAGAACGACGATATTGTGGAAATGTGGGACCGGTAACTGAAGGTCCCGCTTAACAATCTCGTCGGCAAAAAAAAGAAAACAACATAGAGGTTGCTAACAACGCCGAGCTTTTGCGGGAGCTGGTATTTCAAGAAATTATCCATGAAGTTGAGTGTTCGTCGTCAAACCACATTTTTTTCCTTTCTATCTTGATGAGAAGCAAAACCAAAACAGTCCTTCGTATTAGCATTTGCATTAGCATTTGCAATTCACGAATGGTTTCAGACAATTATCTTGGTAAAACAGGAATCCTCAAGGGGTACCTAATTTCTCTAATCTGTCATGCAGGAAAATATAAGCACTACTACACAAAAGAGGTGAGCTTGTTTGAACATTTACCGGCGCATATTATTTCGTCGATCCGAACCACATTTCGCAATGGCTCAATCATTTTTCCAAGTGACGAACGTACTGCATCGACCTGCTAAAATAGTGACATAATATCAAGAGCCTACGCTACACCTGATTATCGTCCTGAACAGTGACTCAGCAGGAAAAAAAAGAACACAGTAGTCGTTTCTCATGCTCTACTCAAACTGGGGCACATTACGAAAATGAAATCTATCTAATCTAGTTCAGGGGTTTCTCGTATTATACGAGACTCTCATTCCTAGAGCTTATTAGAGCTAAAGTTAATCACATTTTAAACTAGTGCTTTCTTTTCCTTTCTTTCTCACGTGTTGCAATTATAAGTTATAGTTATGCAATTTCATACGCTTTCATACTGTTTTTTTACAACACTTCCACATTGTTTTTGTTTACTTCTCTCGGATTCGCATCGTTTCATCTACGCCGTTCTGTTATTGCTGTTTTTTCCACTTAAGCGCGAACTTTGTTCGCGTCCTCAGATAAAGATAAAGAAAGATAAATTTCAAACACTAGCAGCAATTTCAAACACTAGGGCTAAATTAATTACAATAAAGACATACCCCTGCACCCCAGTTTGCGTTTCCTAAACAGAATATAGCTCCGCGTAGTACCATCTTCATGTTCTTCTCGTTGCACTCGTCGTTAGGATTGGGTTGCTCTCGCCGTTCTGCACCGGAATCATTTAGTATAGTTATGAGTGCCGTTCGAGTCCTGAAGTTAATTTCAGACATAGCATTCAGGATATCGACCAGTGCGCTGCTGCATGCTGATTGGAACAGTCAATTCATTGGTCTAAGAACTATAGGATATGACTACAGAAGACTGGAAACATAAGCAGTATCGGGGGGGGGGTACGGAGATAGAGGGCGTCTTGCACTTTGGCACTTCCCATCGACGTATTATCTAGACAGCTATTCTACGGGGTCATAGATTATAGCAAGTTGGCTCGGCGAGCTGCTCCAGTTTCACGAGAGTTCACAAGTTTCACCCCTGAATCAAGTTGAAAAGTGTAGTAGATACGTCCACTGGATCGCTCAATCATGTCAGCGCAAATCGCACCTTGAATTTTGTCTCTGGCCTGTAACTTTGATGCTACATTCAATCGCGAGGCGACTGGGGGTGTTCCACACGCCGGTTGAACCCCGATCAGAAGATTGAAGTAGTTCTAGTGTTCTGGATCACACTTTTGACAGCTGCAGTGGTGCACTAATTGCGATCGGCTGTCGATAGGAGTCAGCCACACTCGCACGATTTGGGGATCACTCGGGTCGCGAAGTATGAAAGCGACAGGCTCCGAGGCTCCGACTTTAGTATGGCACTGAAAGGTGCTACTTGCCAAAATCAGTGCTCTTGGGAATTTTCCATTAGAACAAATCATATGATATAAAAAAGAAAAACGGCTTGTTAGCTTCATACCTGTGCCCCATGTGAGAAGTAAGAAGTGCCCTAACGAGGGACCATGCCTGTTCTCTAATTTTTTCATCGCACATCAATACACAGAAAGCTGTCAAAACAGCCATAAGCTCATCGTGTGGTATGTCACTAGAAAAAAATGAATGGATTTTTTCTTCGAGCAAACAATCATGATCAACACACCTGTATTTAAGCACAGTGTCCAAAACCTCGAGACATAATAATGTGTGAAGGTCATAACCACGACATGTCCGTGAAGAGACCGTATGAATTATAGTCTTCAGTGAAGCGTCTCCGAGACAACGAGGATTGTGACTAAATCAACCTTGCTAATCTTTCGTAAACAAGTGGCTTGAAAACCAGTAATGTGACTAACTGTAGAACACTCTCGGTAAGCTGTAAGACCTGCAAAGATAGAGGGTGGTCCTTCACCAATAACGTCTCTTCCATCCATCCGGCAATTAATACATCAACATCCTACAACAAGATCAACAATGCTCTATAGCAAGAAGCCCTACAGCGACGTACAATAAATGCCACTTCACGGTGTTGACTTTGTGAGACACAAAGAGGCATGTCTAGCCCTAAACTGAATACTCCCTGATCTTGTTCAGCATTTTAATTTATTCAGCGAGCAGTGGTGTACCGTTTGAACATTTCAGACGGAACAGTTTTTGATAAGTCCACTGTCAGATATATGCATCAACTAGTAGTGAACGGGACTGCTACCGAGAGAAAAAAAACTGCGGATGAGAGGAACGATCTCACCAGCCGACCACCGCATGATTGGAACGACGCCACTCGCTGATAGTTGTAGTCAGCAAATGAGACATATTGTGCTGTCCCTATACAGTAAGTATAGTTAGGAACAGCACGTCTCACTGTTCACATCAATAGCTCGCAATGTGGCATAAATGGCAAGAGGTCATTTGTAATGGACAGACACTCATTTCGGTTGTTCATCCTAGGATTCCTTGCGGAAATCCAGAATGCCTCTAGCGCTCTCTAGCCGAAATTTCTGCCTTGTGTGCCAGAATTCTGCACTTCACATTATAGTCACTTCCGCCATGCTCTTCAGTCGAACCCAATCGGTGTACGCGTATTGCCGCGTCTTGTACCAGCGAGATGCCCCTTAAAGACACATGGTACGCATGAGGGTGAATGAGACTATCAGCCCCCCAGCTGTCGATGTGTCGTGGTCCCCCCGCCCAAAACTGCACGGGGTCAGAGTACGGGGCCGTGGGAAAGTAATTCCTTGCTACACCGCCCATTTCGCAAACTCACGTTTATGCTAACACCGTCCGCGCGGCGCGGTCGCGTGCAGCTCTCTTGGCTTGCCAAGTCCTGTAATTGCGCTTTGGAATACAAGTAAACGCAATTTCTTTATGCGGATAACATTTTAGGTGCTGCAAAATAAGAACCGAAGATGATGACGAGGGCTAGAACTCAAGAGCAACTGTGCTGTTCTGCAACATTCCTCAGAGGCCG
This sequence comes from Cooperia oncophora, assembly GCA_036418165.1. Lineage (NCBI taxonomy): Eukaryota > Metazoa > Nematoda > Chromadorea > Rhabditida > Trichostrongylidae > Cooperia > Cooperia oncophora. The sequence goes on along the minus strand of MU911929.1, from coordinate 13,304 downwards.
CGCATTCCCACAGAACAATAAAAACGGACAACATGACAATAAAACATGACAATACAAGCAAAACGCAATTTCCTAACATTTGAGGTATTGCTCATGCTTCAAAGTCCGAATAGAAGGTGATGAAGATGACAAAGGCTAGAAATGAAGAACAACGAATGTAGATGTAAATAAAACAAAATTGAAAAAACTAAGGAAACGCAAATTAATTAAAATCGCGTGTGCATTTCTGCGATCCGGCTCGAATCCGGCCAAAGCCATAGAAATACTTTAAACTAACGAGTGGGACGCTTAGGCCGTTTTTATTTTCATGTTTCGTGGAAATGCGCGGCCTCCGAGGGATATTGCAGAAGCAGCACAGTTGCTCTTGAGTTCTAGCCCTCGTCATCATCTTCGGTTCTTATTTTGCAGCACCTAAAATGTTATCCGCATAAAGAAATTGCGTTGTACTTGTATTCCAAAGCGCAATTACAGGACTTGGCAAAAAGCCAAGAGAGCTGCACGCGACCGCGCCGCGCGGACGGTGTTAGCATAAACGTGAGTTTGCGAAATGGGCGGTGTGGCAAGGAATTACGACTCCCCGTACTCTGACCCCGTGCAGTTTTGGGCGGGGGACCACGACACATCGACAGCTAGGGGGCTGATAGTCTTATACGCCCTAACTGTGAGCGTACCATGTGTCTTTAATACGTGTAGCTAGTGTTCTTCCAGTCTGTCCAATGTAAGCTGCGTTACATGTCTTATATTCGATTTGGTAGGTCACGCCACCTTTAGCGCGATCCCCAGATAGCCCATGCGGACATGGGACGCGATGATCTGATACCCACTTCCTATCACAGTCTATTTCGCACGAGCTGTCGCTCGATATGATTGTTAAGAAACTCACTAACACAACATCGTTGCCAATCTGCACGAAAAAGACACTTTCCAGTGTGAGTTCGTCAACGATTTCCCGGTACAGTATAGTGTTGTTGTGTTATTCATTTCTTTTCATACACTGTGAACCCTACAACACCTTCCCTTATTGAGCAAACAAGTATTGGGACCTACGCGGGTCCAGCTGGAGTCGGCGTGGAGGTCGTCGGACGCGTTGTGATCGTCGAGGCGGCTCGGCAGTCATCGTCTGAGGTGTGACATTGTCCTTGCTCGTGGAGTCGAACAGCGGTAGATCAAACGCTTCCATGAGGGTGTTTGTCGTTGTTGTGTCGGTCCTCGATCGTAACTGGTTCACGTGTCGATGCCATATGTTGTTTCCACAGCGGTACTACGTATGTGGCGTTTCCAGCGCGTCGAATGATGATACCAGGTGTCCAAGCAGGCTTCGGTCCTCGGTAATCCTTGACGTTAACAGCGTCATTGACTTCGAAGCTGCGGCGTCGTGCTCCATTTCGACGATTGAACTGAGTTTCCATCTTGACGTCTCGTGTTCCTGCAGTGACGTCTTTTGGTGGCAGCATCAAGTCGAGTTCGGTTCGCAGTCGGCGTCCCAAGAAGGCTTCTGCAGGTGAGCGTTGGTCTGGTGTAGACGGGCACGGCGTAGAGCGGTAAGCCATCAGCAAGTCTGCAGAGCGTCCTCTGTCGGTTCCTCCCCCTTCAACTTGGCGAGTCCTCGTTTGAAGGTGTCCACAAAGCGTTCCGCTTGTCCGTTGCTTTGCGGATGGAACGGCGGCGTGCGAATGTGCGTGATCCTCGGGAACGGCAGAACGAAGCGAACAGTGAAGATGTGAACTGCCACTGTCTGTGACGAGTGTGACCGGATTTCCAAATTTGGCGAGAAATTTTCTTCATTGCTTGGACCGTGGCTGATGAAGAAATCTGTTGACATTGGATCATTTCAGGCCACTTGGAGTAATCATCCACGATTATCAGGTATTAGTCCTCCTATCGATTCCGATAAACATCGCTCCCGTATCGCGTATCTATCGCCCGGCGGAAATCAATGGAACGAAGATACGCACGCGTTTGGACACTGGAGCAGACTTCACATTGTTGAGTAAGGCAGACTGGATAGTCCGAAGCTAGAACCTCCTGGACTGACACTGAAGTCTGCCAACGACAAGCCGATCAACGTTCGAGGACGCTACGACTGCAACTTCGTCATTGATGGTCACCGAGGACGAGGTACCTGCTACGTAGCCGACACGCCATCGCTCTTGGGTATGAACTTTATCGCGCAACACGAGCAGTTGTTCCGTCCCTTAAAGGCAGCGTCCGCGATCAACCAAAGTGAAAAAACCCTCCATTGAAAACGAACGCGGAGTTCGCAATCACAGCAGAAATCCCACTCTTGCGGCTCGAAATCGATTGGTTGACGAGGGCGGAGTCAACAGAGCCGGGCTGACGCCTCCTGTCCTGTTAATCCCGCCCCGACTGGTTGACAGTTATCAATGCTTGCTGGCATTGATATACGCTGAATTTCTAGAGTTCCGAGGCGGCGACGTGTATTGGAGAACTCACCAGAAGTTTGCGAAACTCGTCCACATGCCTTAAATTTCATAGTTTAGTTTAAATTTCACAATTTCTTATTTCACGCTCTTCCACACCTTTTCTGCTTTTTTTGATTAGTGCTTCATTGGCCACCTGTTCTAGCAAATGTGACCCCTGAAACCTGCCAAAGTCCATCGCGGGCGCTGTCTTTAACAGAAGGATCAATCTGTAACGTATCTTCAAGGACGCTCAGCACCTTGAATTCTTCTCTTACTGCGCATCTGAGAAGGAAGTTCCCAGCAGTTTTCACACCAGAGCTAGGACGTTGTACCAAATCAACTGCTAAACTCGTGTTGAAGCCAGAAGCAAAGCCCGTGTTTCTGAAGGCTCGCCCTGTTCCGTATGCGGCTCTGCCGAAGATTTCGACCGAAATAGATCGTCTGGTATCTATTCAAGTCTTGACGCCCATCGACCACTCAGAATGGGCAGCACCGATCGTCGTCGTTCAGAAGAAAAATGGATCGATCTGCGCAGACTACTCAACTGGACTCAATGACGCACTGGAACAGCACCGGCACCCACTTCCAAGCCCAGACGACATCTTCACAAAACTCAATGGAGGACGCTACTTCTCTCAGCTCGATCTCGCTGAAGCCTACCTTCAGTTGGAAGTGGATGATGAGTCAAAGAAGCTGTTGACAATCAATACCGCACCGTGGACTCTACCGTTTCAATCGACTACCGTTTGGAGTGAAGCCCGCACCTGGCATCTTCCAACAGTGCATGGACGCACTCATCGCTGGAATAGATGGAACTGCCACCTATCTCGACGACATACTGGTCACTGGCAGAACCATCGACGAACACAACACTCGACTAGAAGCAGTGTTCAAGAGGATCCAGGACTATGGATTTCCGTGTACGACTCGAAAAATGCACCTTTCTACAGACAGAAATTACCTACCTTGGGTTCGTCGTCAATGCGCAAGGACGACACCCCGATCCAGACAAGATCAAAGCCATTCAGAAGATGCCCGCTCCAACAGACATCAACCAGCTTCGCTCATTTCTAGGACTCATCAATTTTTATGGAAACTTCGTCAAGGATCTGCACAATTTACGCGCTCCACTAGACGCTCTCACGAAAAAGGATGCTGTCTACAAATGGACACAAGAGTGCCAATCTTCCTTCGACAAGATCAAGGCAACACTGAGCTCGGATCTCTTATTAACTCACTTCGACCCCGGTCTACCAATCATCGTAGCTGCCGATGCTTCCAACTATGGAATCGGAGCAACTCTCTCTCATCGCTTCCCGAATGGATCCGAGAAGGTCGTCTACCATGCAAGCCGTTGCCTGACACCAGCACAGAAGAACTACAGCCAGATTGAGAAGGAAGCACTCGCTCTCATTTTCGCCGTGCAGAAGTTTCATCGCTTCATCCACGGACGACACTTTACGCTGAAGACCGACCACAAGCCGCTCGTCGCGATCTTTGGAAGCAAGAAAGGAGTACCAATCTACAGTGCCAACCGTCTTCAGCGATGGGCCACAATGTTACTCAACTACAGCTTCACTATCGAATACGTCAACACCAAGGATTTCGGGCAGGTGGACGCTCTCTCTCGTCTCATAGCGTCGCACTCGTCAATACCGGAAGACTACGTGATCGCCTCCGTCGACGCCGATATGACCGCGAAGTTGTCGACACCTTTCAGTATCTGCCGAATCCATCCGGACCGCTACGAAAGCCGATCGTTTGATCCAGCAAGTGATCGACCATGCAAAATCCGGCAAATGGCCCAAAGTCAACCGCAACTCACCTTTATGGCCTTACCGCAATCGCAGAGACAAACTCACGACTGTTAGTGGATGTCTTGCTAACCGCATCCCGTATAGTGGTTCCTCAATCGCTACAACATCGTGTTCTGACAGCACTCCACAAAGCTCACCCAGGACACAAGGTGAAGATGCTCGAAGCTACGTCTACTGGATGGTCATTGGATGCTAACATCGAACACATGGTCAGGACCTGCCCCAGTCGCTAATCCATTGGGGTTTCCCCGCGTGAGTTCGAATCTCATCCTGATCGCCAGTTGTTGTAGTGGGTTGCAGCCGAAGAGCAACAGTAGGCGAAAGGGTTTATTGGCAGAAGACACAAGAAGAAGAATGAACCGCACCACAAAACTGACAACAGACTACAATGTAAACAAGGGAGAGGGATATATCAATGATAATCCCTATACATCAGATATTCATTTCGTTTCAATACATTGTGAACCCTACAGCATATAGCCGTTTGAAATTCTAAGGAGCAAGGCGCATGGACACGTGCCGCCCTGCCTACTTGTGCACACATTTGCAACCGTCTGAACATATTCCTGACTGTAGAGAAACTGGAAGAACGCTAGCTATATGTATCAAAAGCATCTCGCTGGCAAAAGGCGCGGCAATACGCGTACAATTCTTGGCAGGCATTTGATCGAAGAGCATAGCGGAAATGAGTTTGATGTAAGGTGCAGAGTTCTGGCACTTCGGCTAAGAGAGCGCTAGAGCGACTTTGGATTCCGGTTCATCCTAGGAGGAATCCTAGGATGAACCGGAATGAGAGTCTGTCCATAATAAAAAACCTCTTCCACCTATGTTACAATGCGAGCTATTGGTGTGAACAGTGAAACCCGCAATTCCTAATTATGCCTGTTGTATGAAAAAAAGCACAAAATGTCTCACTTATTAAATAAACTAGCAGCGAGGGGTATCGTCCCTATCATGCGAAGGTGGACTGGTCAGTTCCTTTCTCGTTTCTCCCATTCGGGGTTTTCTTTCGTAGCTCTCCTGAAATACCGTCAAAAACGCTAGGGTCTCGAGGAGTATGGTGGTATGGGGGGTACAAGTTTGAACCTTGGGCCATATTTATGCCTCTGAAGACGACGGTCCTGTAAAAACGTTTAGCCGTTTTCAATAAAGTGTCCCGCCTGAAAAACTCTTTGGCACATTAAACTGCGAAGCTCACTACAATGCCGAGGTTTTATGAGGAGAGAAGCTGGACACTATCGATCTGCGGCTGGGAATCTTCTCCTCAGCCAAACACGACATCCATACGAAAGAAGCTGGAATACGTTGTGGCGTGATCGTGATACTAGCCCTTACCGGCTGATCCCTTCATTTTTTGATGCCCATCAGCCAAATGCACTTGTTGCTGCGCCTTCGAAGTCCACCGTTGTGTAGCAGTACAATAGTCATCAAGAATACTGGTGTCTTCAATGGTGATCAACGGAAGAGACGTCTCCGGACGAAATAACTACTGATTCCGCAGAGTGAGTGAAATCTGCTGGGTGAGTGAATATATGTACGTATACAAGAGACTGAGGAACAGCACCAGCTACACGATTTGAAAAAATAGTCAGTACGAGCTCGGCTGCCTCACGAATGTGCTTGAAAACACAAAGCTGTGGTACTCCATAGCGGAAACGAAGACTTTAGCAAGAAAAGTGTTCGAGACATTAGATTCTAGCTGGAAGAAACTAGTATAAGAATCACGAAGGGCGCCGTTCAATCACCCTCCCCCCCGTCTAAGGTTGTTCATATTGTACCCTGAACTATGACGTGCTTTCACTGTAATGCGCAAAGACAAGGGAGGTATCATTCACTACTGGACGACTATAGTGTAGTTCGCTGCGGACGGTTGGGCGTGTCAGTGCGGCTGCGTTTGGCGCGGTGCCAAACTCGTTCTACACCAGTTGTTGAAGCGGGCAAGTGACAATACTGTATCATATCCTTCGTATTACTCGTCTTCTACCACTTTTTGTCGCATGACGCTCTTCAACAAGAAGGCAGAGAACGGCTTTGATAGGGTGACACACTCATACTGGCTGACACGCCCAACCGTCAAGAACTATAGTGTATGTGGAGCCCTGATGTCCTGCATTTATGGTGGAGTGCTGATGGGTGTATTTATTATGCAACATGGAATTCCCCATTGAATTTCACGCACATGCAAACTTTTATAAAGGATTGGACACCCCATGGAATAGACCGGCTCGCTTACTAGGGCTTCGCCGGGCCGAAGACGCCATTTGTAATGAGACATAGACCACGAGATGTGTTTTCGAACGTCAATTCCAAATCTGCCTTTGGAATTCGTAGAGCGATTCTATAAAGAGAGGTCAAACGCAATTGTCAGCAAATTTGCATGAATAGCCGTGAAGCGCATCAACTCCAAACGGAGACTGGAGTGGCTTAGTGGAAATAGTCTCGCTTCACAGGCATGACTTCGTGGCATTTTGAGAATGATGTACCCCTATGCTCTGAGTCTCGGAAATAGTTCAAGCGTTGAGATGACAGATTTTACAACTCGAATCGGTGATTAAGGCTCTACTCGTGTGATAGAATATTCACGTTCATTCATACACGGCGATACCATAGAAAGATGAGTTCGCTACTTCATGAGCGAATGTCACAAAGTGATCAAAACAGAGAAGTCGCTCACGGTAGGCACAACGAATAAGAACGGTCTCGCCATACTTCACAACTTCACTGCTTCTCACCTTCTGCTCTTTACCGGATGGGGCAAGCTCAAGATTACAAGAACTGCTTCTTTCAATACGTGTGTCACCACCAGCTTCAGTCAGAATATAAGTGATCAAAATAGAGAAGTCGCTGTATACTATATATATATATATATATATATATATATATATATATATATATATATATATATATATATATATATATATATATATATATATATATATATATATATATATATATATATATATATATATATATTTAGGTGTTAAGTAAATCAAATGTCCGTTTTTGAGAGTCAAACTTCAGTATATCTAATTACTCACCCATACCAAACGCAAATTACAAATCATCAAAAATATGATCCTAAGTTATCAACACATCTTTGCCATTTTAAAGGTAACTTATTAATTCCATCTCTATAGAAATCTGGGGAGCGAGAGGCAATAAAATCATGAAAGGCACTTTCTACATCATCATAAGAATTGAATAATTTTCCCTGCAAGAAGTGATCTAAAGCTTGAAAGAAATGGTAATCTGTAGGTGCTAGGTCGGGAGAGTAAGGAGGATGAACGAGAGTTTCCAAGTCCAAATCCTGTAATTTTAACAAGGTCGAGTTTGCCACATGTGGCCGAGCGTTGTCCTGCAGTAGGAGGGGTCGGTCTCTGTTAACATTCTCGCCCTTGCCATAACAGCAAGCTTCTCCATCATTTCCTCCAGCTGTTGACAGTACGCCTCCGCCGTGATCGCCTGACCAGGTCTCGTAAAGCTGTAGTGAATCACTCCTGCGGAGGACCACCAAACTGATACCATAGTCTTCCTCTGGTGAGGGTCCGGCTTCGGCGTAGGTTTTGGCGGTTCCGACTTGTCCAACCACTGGTAAGACCGCTTCCTGTTATCGAAATGGATCCACTTCTCGTCACATGTGACGAGACGGTGTAAGAAAGGCTCGCTTTTTTGCCTAGAAAGTAAGGAAAGGCAAGCCTCAAGGCGGACCCTCTTCTGACGATCGCTCAAGTCGTGCGTACCCAACGTCCAGCTTCCTACTCTTGCCATTTCTTCAAAATAACGACAGATCGTCACCTTACATACTCCAAACTTTGCCGCTAATTCTCGAGTACTTTGAGTGGGATCAGCTTCCACTACGGCTTTAAGCTCATCGTTGTTCAGCTTGCACTCGGGCCGTCCTCTCGACTCATTTTGAAGATCGAAGTCGCCGGATTCAAACTTTGCAAACCATCGACGTACTGTTCGTTCGTTAGGGGCATCCTCTCCAAAGACGACGGTGATATTCCGAACTGCCTGTGCTGCGGTGCTTCCACGGCGGAACTCGTACTCCAAGACAACACGCAATTTGGACTTGTCCATGTCGTTACAAAAACCTTTCTAAAAAAGTCAGATTCCACGGCAGCCGGAGGTCCACCGAAGGTAAGAAAGAGGGAGGCTGCACCTTTACCAAAACTCAGTACCAAGGACTGCCGGAGCGTTTTGCCTTAGATACGGACTCTCGAACTATGCACTTCTGAAAAACGGACATTTCATACTGAACGCTACTGATATATATATATATATATATATATATATATATATATATATATATATATATATATATATATATATATATATATATATATATATATATATATATATATATATATATATATATATGTTAGTAGCAAAGCCCATAAGAGTTGTCTTTGGACCGAAGCGGTGGTGTCTCGTGCTAAGGGTGATTTTGTCTTATCTGCCGCTCCCCCGCTTCGCACATATTTTCTCTCATTATACACCCCTGTAGGTACACTGATTCAGAAAAAATGTGATCTATTCTCACCTGATGTAGATAACCTTGGTCGAAGACAAGGGTTGTGAAATGTGCCATATCAACGCCTAAACTATTTTCTACACTCAAAACAGACATCCTTCACAAAATGCAAAATCGGTCCCCCTCAAAACCTGAGCTTCACCTCATGCCTGTGAAGCCAGACCCTTGCACTCCGAGTCTTTTCTAATTCAATCAGACCTTCACAGCTCGATTTAGAAGACCGCTCTGCAAATATCAAATGCAGATTCGAGATCAACGTTCCAGAACACGTCCCGCGATCTATGTCCATTACGAATGGTCTTCGACCAGACTACTATCACTAGTTAGCTAGCAGATCGCGACATTTGATAATCATAGCTCCCACGTCCCCTTTCTATGTATGAAGCTGATAGTGTGCAAATGAAATAAGCGCAAAACTAGTACCAACGTGCGCATGCAAAACTATATGAACCATTCTGCTACCACTGGCGATAACTCATTCACTCATTAGAAAAGCTATGCGATAATCTTCAAGCGCACCTCAAATCCGTCGATAGTTTTGCCATTTTTGGTCAGCACGTCTAACCATTTGACAGTAAGTTCTTCACAGCCGATTTCCCTGATCACCTACAAACAAACACGAAAGATGAGGACTGGAGGGGTTTCCTTGAAAGAAGTAATATTGGAATTCACATCGAAGAAAGTGTGTCGTAGAGCGAATCCAAGCTGATTGTGCTGTGTCTCAGTCATTTGTATGAATAAGTTCAGTGTTGGTACCTTCGCATCGGGATCATTCAACATGTCGTTACAATCATACCAGATACCTTCGAGCGTAGTAAGCTCCAGCGTGTGATTTCTCATGACCTAAATCTGCAATATAAATAATCGAGATGCAGTAATTGAGAATTTTCTAATTAAACTCAAAACTGCGGAGTATGTACCCAGCGCATCATAAATGAAGAGACATCCCGAGTTTTTGAAAATTTATGCGTTAGGAAAAACATCGTGATCAGTGATGTATTCTTCAAGGCAGCACCTTAGTGACCGTTTTCTGAAAAATTTCATTCCTAACAAATCCAGGTATCCTTTTGGCAACTAGAGGTCGCCGTTTCGTAGAAAGAAATTGAGGAATCGGTTAATGGGCAAACATGATTTTTTCCCATTCGTTCTAGATGTTCCCCGCAGCCAATCAATACAGCTCCAAAGAGCTCCGTGGGTCCCAGAACGGGTCCGGTCCCAGAACCATTTTTCTATGGAAAGTCTCATTCTGGTCCAAACTTTGTTCATTCACATGCTAACATCTGATAAAGAGGCCCAAATCTTCTAAAGCCATAATGAAATTTTTTTCTGATTCAATGGTGATCGTGTACGTAGTTCATGCAACTGAGGGACCAACCTATGTCAGTTACGATCCCCCTTATCGGATATGCCGCTCTGATCCAGAATTGTTTTCTTTCGCGAGGTTTCATCTCCAGATCGTTAGGTAACCAGGACATTGGGTGCACATCTACGTCCATGTCGCACATGCACTGGCCATTCTGCCAGCCGCCGACCATACGCAGACGGAAGTTGATCCGAATCCGACCCCCAGCAAACGCCGTTCAATCCGACCCCCAGCAAACCAGTCGATAACACTCCGCGGAGCCGACAGTATTACCACTGTCAGCAGAGACGTTTGTGGGCATTACGGATTGCAACCAGCCGGCACCTCTCTGCTGCTAGTGTCCAAACTTATAGCTTTTTTGAAAAGTTACTCATGGTGACTCCAGCGGTGCTCTCCGATCGTGCGCTTCTTTCGGTTGCCAACCGTTCGTCTCGACCCCAGCCTTTCTGCAAAGGACAGCACATATCATCAGCAGTTCCACTCCTTTGTTTAAGCCCAGTGCCTGCGTCCCCTTCTATTCTTTATGTAGCCTCGCTTTTGTGGGCCACATTTCTCATAGGACGGATCGGCCCCGAAGCCGAATTACTTTGATCCTCTCTAGTAGAGGTCAATGACGACAAACGTAAGCAGTTAGCCCAGTTATTGTACGAATTTAGGGACAGGATTTCAACAAGCTCGTACGATATTCGTTCATACGATGAATCGGAAATTGTTATTAAAACGACAGAAATGCCACCTTCGCGTTTCTGCCCACCTAGAATTCCACTGATCCAAATGAGCTCGACGAGCATATGAACAAGCTGCTGCGCGCGGGCCCAGTAGTTGATAGTGACTTCCCGTGGGTCCAGTATACGGTTCTTACACAAGAAGAAAGGCTGTAAGACTGTTCTTTACGTTTGCCAGGACTTCCGCCCATTCAACGATATTACCATCCTGGATTGTTATGCTCACCCTATTATAGAAGATATCTTAGCTAAAAAAACCGGTCACAAGTTTTAAGACCAGACTTCGCCTCTGGATATATGAAGCTTTTGCTTTCCCCGAAGAGTCAAGAGAAATGCGGTTGGACGACCCATAGGGGCATAGTTCGTCTACCTTCCCCTTGGGCTGAAGAACACAGGTGCCTACCTTTTCAGAGCGATGTCCCACATTCTCAGAGGATTGGAGGCAAATTGTTTAGCGTATCTCGACGATATTGTGATTTTTGACAAAGATTTTCCCATCCGCCTAGAGTCACTAAGAAGGTGTCCTATAGATTCCGTGTTAATAAAATCAAAGCTTCGGGTAAGAAGCTAACAGAAATCGCTAGATCACATATCAACTTTTTAGGACACGAAATCTCCGGGAACACCTACACTCCGGCCGAACGCAACATTCGTGCTATCAAGGACTTCCCTACACCAACGTCCATCAAAGCCGTTAAAGGTTTCGTAGGTATGGCCAACTTTTTCCGCAAATTTATAGCTAATTTTGCTTTGACAGCCACTCCGGTTTCTCCGGTTACAACCCCCTCCAGAAACGAAGCGACATCTGTCTGGGATCTAGAACAAAAGACTGTATTTCAGCATCTCAATAGCCTTCTGATCTAGTAGCCATGTCTTGCTTTCCCCATTCGATAAGTTCCTTCTTCATACCGGCAGCCAAGTCGCAGTCAGCGCAACTTTGTTTCAATCACGGCGGCGACTGAAGTCAGCAGGTGCTCGCAGAGGGCTACTTCAGCAAAGAATGACGGCAACACAATAAAAATGGAGTCCCGCTTTACTGAACTACCCACCGTTGTGAGCGTTTTACGATTCTTTCGCACTACCGCTTACGGGAGCCACACCACATTCTTTCCAGACCACCACCCTCTTACCTTCCTGCTCGAGCATGATAAAACTCACGAGAATCTAACATGTTTGATAATTGCGTTAGAAAGTTATGCGTCACGATCGAATACCTGAAAGGCTCTTCCATGCCCTCTCCCGAGCCGTGGATCCGGAAGTAAAGATTGAGGAGGACATCCGAGTCTGATGACATAGTAGTCGAGTTCCCGGCAGCATCAATACAGCGTCATGACTTATTCAGTCCGACCTAGTCTCCTTTGCCTTGGCTCGCCTATCGCCATTCGTCCATATGACGCCTTACAGGAACAAAGGCAAGACCCACTCTGCCGAGCCATCTTCGCGCTGATCGAAACTCAACACTTTCCCGATCAGCTGAGTGACGAGCAGAAAAAGGCATTGCTGATGGTGGCCGAAAAGTGCGTCATAAGGAAGAATGGATGCCTCTACTACTGTGACCAGGCATCATGCGGTAATCCTATCCGATTTGAACGGCTGATTGCTCCAGAAAAACTTAGAGAGCCTGGGCTCCTGGCTTTTCATACTAGCCCCTCATCGGGTAGCCACTTTAATTGGAGGAAATTACAAATGTACAAGTTACAATTTATTCCGCTACTCATCTGATATATACAGAGAAACGGGCCATGCTCTGAAACCATTCGGGTGTAGTCGCGATGTTCTTCCAGTCCGTTCCAGCAAACATCTTGAGATCGTCTTCCCATCGCATTCGTGGCCTTCCAACTGCTCTATTTCCGGAGGGCTTCCAATTCAACAATCGAACTTCCCATCGGTGTTTGCCTGGTCATCAAGTTATTCGCATATATCCATTTGCGTTTTCTGGCTTCAGCAACGACGTCTTTCAGCTGTGTCCTTTCTCTTATAGCTGTATTCGATACTTTGTTGCTAAGTCGAAGACCGAGCATCTGTCGCTCCATTCTTCGCTGAGTTTTCCGCAGACGTTCTTCATGCGCCTTCGTTAATGCCCATGTCTCGCATCCGTACAGTAGTGCAGGCATCACGCAGATGTGGAAGAAACGTCGCTTGATCTGTATCGGCGTCATCTTGCTTCTTACCAGGAATAGGTCAACAGGTCAGCCCGGCCATATGCAATGAGATGCACATCATTGTACTCATCTTGACACGGTGAACTCGAAACTATCTTCAAAATTTGCGGAACGATTCTCTGAGCGGAGTTATGGAGGTTTTTCTTTACTGTTTTTCTTTTACAGGCGCGCTGGCGCCGAAGCGTTGGCACCTGTAGTGCGACTCACAGCGCTCTTCGCGCAAAATAGATGTTATATTCCTGTTCAGGTGGTCAAATAACCCCTAGAAGACGTCACCTTA
>MU911928.1:129821-143109 GCA_036418165.1 Cooperia oncophora | reverse complement strand
TCTCAAGTCCCCTTAAGATGGGGCCCATTAAGAATTCCTCCTCAACAATTCTGAATGGGAACCATACTTCGTTGGTAAAAGTCGATCTTTTGTGAAATTAATGTCTTCAAGGCGTTCACTATTCATTGGTACACTACACAATTTTGGTTTGGTTTCAAATTATAACGCTTTTACTTGATGAGGCGGAGGTGGTGTAGTGACAAGTGGCGCGCTTACCACTCGCGCGGTTCCTGGGTTCAAATCCCGGGTCGACTCCCGCCCAGGCCAACCAAGCCTTCTACCAAGCCACATCCGGGGACGGTGAATTGATACCGGGAGGAACAATGACTTGCACATCGGCTGGACCCCGCAGGTCATTGTATAGGCCACATCGCATTCAAAGTGCCACTACGATTCTGAATGGAAGTAGAATGCGTGCCGCATCCCACAAAGGGATTGATCAACGGCGAAGATTTTATCCTCCATAAGTAAGTAAGTATTAATTACTTACTTACTTACTTAGTTACTTACTTTCATCCTTTAACGCTTTTGCTGTCGAACATGGGCCACAAACTTTGTTCTCATGGGGGATTTTCGTTACTTACCAACCACCCATGCATGCAGGAAGGCTTAGTTGGCTATACGCGGGAATACAAATTTACAGTTTCCTGCGTGGAAGGATCAACCATGTAACCCTCAGGAATTTACTTGGAGGCGCGGTTTCGCGCCATTTTTAGCTCTTCACTTTGGCTGCCTTCTCGGATTTTTATTTAATGAAGTTTTTGCTGCAATGAATTCACGATGCGTAAGGCAGCGTTCAGACTTGTGGCGATGCGCCGCGATGCAACTGCCGGCGATGCAATTGTGCGATCGAGTCGAAATGAGAAACAGTGAATCAGGTCAGTTACAATTAAAGACTGCCCCCGCGATCAAAGTGGCTCGTGGTCAGCTTTGCTGTGCAAGTAGTCCAGCCTCCAAGCTAGTAGACTGCTCACCTTTCGCGACTCTATTGTGAGCGTGAAGGCTGCTATAGCCGCTCAAAGTGCTTAGTTCTAACTCCTCCTCAGTCGGACCGCCTTTACTTGCTAGATGTCCTCCGACGGAGGCCACTCACTTGTTCTTAGTTGGGGCGGCGGGCATTGCTAATGCCCCTGGATAATTCTGCTCCCCTTTATTACAGTTTACTCATTGGAGGTATATACATTCAATTCAACTCATTTCGCGAGGTGAAACGCGTAAAAAACACGAGTGGCGCAATTTTCGTGATGCAAAACCACGACGCACAAAAGGCGCGCCTACCGTAATCACAAATTCAGACACCGTGTTGATAAAATTCCTTTTTCCTTCCCAGAGTTTTTCCTCTGCGCTTTTTTGTTGTTTTCTTTTTGTATTCTTTCTTTTGCACTGGATGATATCAACTACTGCGAGATGTGATAGAGAGATTTGTGAGCTAGGGGTTGCACAGAGACCGCAGGGAGGTGTGACTGTGAGGGAGCGATTTTGTTTATGTTGTTCTGGAGGACGCTTCTTGCCTGTTTTCTTCTTTGGGAGATTACTTATCAGCTGCTGTTTCATAATTGGAAAGCAGCTATCCATGAGACTTTTATCGCGGGAGCTGTCTTTAAAAGCGCGGACAGCGCAGTTGTGCTCCACAAGTTGCAAACGCGGCAGTTGCATCGCTGCGCGCGCGACAGGTCGCCGCAATGCGAGACAAGTTCTGAAGCGCTGCCTAACGGAGCTTGCTCGAAACAGCATGAAATGTGGACTCGATGGCCGCCTGAGGTCAAGCGTTTACATCATAACTCCGAGCCCGTGTGGAAGTTTTTGTTAGTTGTAACTTGCATGATAGATGCCATTCCTCATTAGAAGACGGGTTCTTCTGGGTTCTTTATATTCTTTACACGGCTTAGCCAAGCAGCTCACAGCGGTGGGGGATAGGATTCCTTGTCGGCATTTTCTTTTGTCGGGTCTACTAGAAAGGTGAGGCAACTGGTCAAGCGGGGGTGCCTCACTATTTTTAAGTAGGATACGGATGAAGAACTTCGAGGCACTTTTTGGTCCTCAGGGACGATGAATCGTTCGAAATGTCAACTGATGATGCAACTCCATTAAAACAAACCTGTGGCAAAGCACTATGCAGACTGCTATTGGAGCTCTCGAAACTGCTGTTTAGACGGCGTACTTCCGCTATTTCTGCCTATGATAAATGAGGGACATTTCGATTTACGACGACGAGTAGCCCAGCGTCATGCATCTCAGCCCTGACCTTTTTACCAATGGGTTCAGCATCATTCTATTCTCAAAAACATTGATAATGGGTGCAAAACTTGTTTGGATGGGTAAAAAATTGTACCTTATCAAGGGCAGGCCACCACAGATTTAATTGTGAGTTGAAAGGCATCTACGATTTTTAGTGAAATTTGTTATTCATCACCAGGCGTTACATCTATTCTTATCCTTCGTCTTCTGAATTAGGCAAGTAATTTTCCTGCGGTGGATGTGCCGATAGTCCCGTTAGGCGAAGTTTGGATTCCGGCCCTTCCTTTGCTAACGTCAGAACAAATGACACGTCGCAATTGTTCCGGTCATGGATTTTAATGTCAACAAAATAATTTTCGGAAAGAATTCTTCAAATTGAATCGACTCAACGAATGCAAAGACATCACGAGACGTCTGCCACGCCCATCTCATCGCAATATGTGTACGTGAATGAAGGAAGCTTTTGAATTGAATAGCAGCCTCTTGAGCCTGAAATGCCTAACTTCTTATTTTCCAACAAGTTGAGATGTTTACGGTAGGAACTGTTTAATTATGTAGTTGCTGAGTGTTTTCCAGACAGCTCCGACTATTAAAAGCGAACCCATTATGAGTGCAGGTGTGTACCATTCATCTATTACTACCCCGAAAAATTCGCTAAAACTTCACTTACACGGGTTGATGCCCTGAATCACGACTGACATTCTTCTGGGCGCTAATGCCATTTGGCACCAGCGCTGTTGACCAATGTCATCAAAATCTATGTGAACTTACACAGTGGATTTGGTGTGGGGCCCGATCACGAATATGGCATTCAGCCTCAGCCCTGTCGCCGTTTGGCGCCCAGCTGCCATTGACGCTACACAAATGCACAATATTGGCATCATTCCGACATCATCGCTGCGTTCATGCCAAGGCTGACTTGTGAAATGGAAGGTGATTCCCTCCAGCATTGCAATCGCTGAGGCTCAGCCTTAGCCGAGCCCAGCGATTGCAATGTCCTCCGTTAGCGCAGGCGCCAAAAATGAAAGTCAGTTCTCCACCAGGACGTCAGTCAATAATACCGGTGTTCACAAGTGTTCCAGCGGAATTTGGGGCACCTTATCGTTGTCGCGACGGCGTTATAGGCACGAGTGCAAGGGCCACTTTTCAAGCCGAAGGGTGTGATATATCGTGTTTCAGAAGGGCAAGCACCTCCGAAACAAATTTACCAGCCGAACGTTTAATCCGTGGGAAAACATTATGTCGGTGGAAAATTGACCTGATTTCGGAACATTGAGCTACTAGTAATTAATGATTGCCTCAATTCGTATTCTCGAAGATCTCTTGGACAGCTTTTCGAGTTGTTTTTAAGTGTCAGTGTTTGGTGTGCTTTTTTCTGTGTGCTTCCGCTTTCAATATTTGATGATTGCGTCGTGAATTTCATCTGTTTTCGCGTGTGGGTGGTCTCGTGCGTGAGCTCAGTTGATGGTCGTGGGGTGTCGGATTTCTTTCATGGCAGGGAGTAACCACTCACTCCAGTTAAGCACGTGAGCGCTATCCTATTCCAGTTTGGGAATTTTGAATTACAACGTGGACTCCACCTCCTTCCATATCACCCTTTCTTTATTTAGCTCCGGGAGTTTTATTATCAGTCATCTCCTTGTCAGGATCTTCCTTCAGGTAAAGATGGCCAAGCCTTATCTGCCGTAACCTCTCGCTTATTATGCAAGTGTCACATTTATGGTACGTAGTACGGCTTGGGAGAGGAGCATCTAGTTGGCTCTCATGGAGCACTGCCTATTTCTTCTGTGTAACCTGCCAGTCTTCTCGTCAGCTTTGCCACACCATGACCTTGGTTAGTGCTAACGAGAGAGGAGTTTATAGGTTTGTGAAATGGTGAAAACGTCGTAATTTGAAAGGAACCAGCAGTATGAAAGCTTTAGCGAAATAGTTCCCCGCCCCCACCTTAAACCGAACAACCTGGCGTATGCAGAAATACCAGCTGGAGCTGTTAGGATGCGGCTCTAAATACATCATGCTCCGGTTACGAGCAGAGATGCGAGACTGTGGCTGATGAGACACCACAGTTCAGGATTAAGGCATACCGTCATCATCACCGAGCGAGTCGGGCGGCGGGTGGCCACCAGTGCCAAGCTTCTTTTTCACCACTCAACCGAACTTACTAGAGCCCAAACGGTTGCATAGGAGAAAAATTAGTCTGACACCGCTCTAAAGCCCACTCGCCAATGATACACCCCTACTGAATTAAATGATAATGGCTGTAGTCGTGTCTCAATCAGTGATTCCTTCCATTCCTCTATAGTCCATTGACTAGCGACGTAATCTTTTGGAGAAGTAGATGAGTAGTACTTTTCTATCACTCCCTCATGTCAATCGGATTCATCCCACAAACCTGCGTAAATCTTTTAATTGCAGCAGAAAGCGCGTTTGCAACCCAAGGCATTGCCAAACAAACAATCATATTTTATTCCTTACAGTGTTGATAATTGGTGCGGCTTTTGGAGCAATTATTACCCCCCCAAATAGCCAGATCATTTATCAAATATATCCTTGAACTATCCAGCCGAAGTACCTCCCCTATCCTTGAGCCAGAGTAGGCGTGGCATTTGAACATGGCACGGAATGGGTTACTCGTGGAATATTCCAGTCTGGGACAACTGTCATCTTGTTCTGTGTTGGACAGAGACACGACAACAATTGTGTCAGGATGAAAATATCTCACCAGAAGCACAGCCACCTTCAGGTTCAGTTGAAGCACGCAGCCACGCCTACCCAATCTCAGGGATTTTGATATATTCACCATCTGAGAGGATGTGGTGCAGTGTGCAGTGGTGCCTTCCACCACTCCCGCGTTTCTGGTCTCAAATCTCGGATGGGCTTCCACCCGAGCCCTCTATCCTTCATCTGCCCATGGTTGATTGATTGGTAACAAACCTTTTCGTAACGACAGCAACATTGACTTTGGCAACGGCTGGCCCCCTCAAATCATTGCATGGGTCTATTCGCATTTGAATGTTATTATGCTTTGAATGGATGTCAAATGTGTGGTGCACACCAAATAGAGATTGATCGAACACTCGAGTTTTCCCTTTTCTTGGCAACCAGTTGGATGAAGGATTTGCTGTTCTAAAGGTCCACTCTAAAAGCGGGTGCAAAGTCGTTTTGTCGTGCGTGCTGTTCATCAACGAATGATTGACATAATAGTCCTTGAGCACTCAAATGGGTTCTGTGAGCGAGGATTGGGCGTGAAGGAGCGGCTAGGCTTCCTTCGTCACGCTTCCTATAGGCTTATCTCGTGGTGGTGGAGCTTAGGATCGCTGAAAACTATGGATTTCGAAACATACTTTTTATCAGCCAAAATGGAGAGTTATCTTCATGGAAATGTTTGAATGTCAATTTTCAAGGTATGAGCTCGCGGAAAAAAATTGCAATTATATACCTTAACCTAAAACTTTGAAGATAATTTGAAGCACTGCAGCGTTGTGCAAATTGGATTAATGGAAAGACTGATTCCCCGGGTCTCACTCATTCACTTTGAATCGGAAAGTAACAAAAGTTACATAAAAATGATTCCATTCTGAGTTGGGACAAGTCTACAAGATCTAGTGGGCCACTGATTCACATGATAGTTCGCCGGACATCCTCTGTGAGAGTTCTGCCGCAACAACTCTTCAAAGAATCACCCATTTTTCCAACAGGCGAACTCATGGTGCCCTCTGGGCAAAAAAAGTGGAATTCAAAGTCGTAGTTGGATACAGATCTATATGTTTGTTTTATTCAAAAATTCAACACTACCTATTATAAGTGTGTACCAGTAGTTTGCTAACCTGTACAATGGAATCAAGCCACATCGTTGTTCTTTGAAATCATACCACGTACCTCAGAAAATTCGCAGGGCGAGGGGCATCGTAGAAGGGAATTAGGGGGAGTATTTTCCGAGTACTCTCTCCAGCGGCAGGACGTGCCCTGTTTGAAACATAACGGGACCGCTGGAAACTGCTGGAGACAGGGGGGAGGGTCGTCGTACTAACGTTGAAGCAGTAAAATTCCGAAAAAAAATTGTAAGTCGATAGATTGTGGGAGAGGTTTGCTGAAGGAAAAAGGTTGGGGTCGCATTCAGAAAAAAATCACGCAGCGCGTTTGTGTGCGGTTCTGATGATCTTTCATAAGCGATTAAAGGCAGCGCCCACGTTCACTTGATGTTCCTACGCCCTTTCTGGGTATCATAGCCCTCCCCATAAGGATGCAGTATGTACTAGTTTTGCATCTCACAAAGGCGAGAGGATAGCGCCTATCGCTAGTAAAGAGTCGACCGCCCCGCCCACCTGGCGACCACGACGCCCAACTTCATTTCTAATGGTTGCCTGATGGTGCGGTTGTTCCATTGCTGCTTCTCTCCACAGCATGTGGTGCCTCGCTACTAACTCTCTCAACTTCGAATGGTGAGAGTGAGGTGATAAGGGAAAACAGCTGATACCAACAAGTGTGAACTCGTGCAGCCACTCCTCACGTACAACGGCTATTCGGTATGGAAACCCTATAGGCATTCTGCAATTTGTCTTTTGAATTTTTATCACTAATAGTTTTCTGCTTACTTTGCTATTACTAGCCTGACCCGCACGTGTCATCAGAGTTTGAACGCGGGCGCTGCCTCTAATGAGAAAGTAGATGTTCAACGAATTCCCCTATTGAGGGGGAGGGGTTCAAGGAGATCACTAGGTTTCCGTTTTGCACGTGCCCTTAGACGGAAACTGAACAATATAGGCATCCCCCTCTGATCTCATCCGCAGCGGAAGTGAGAAAAAAGTATTTCATAGTGATAATTTCGGAAAATTATTTCAGAGAAATGCTTTATAAGTCTAATTACATTGGTTAGGTCGTATTAAGTTGATTGAAGCCATCTTTTAGCTCATCCGTCTCTCTCACAACTTGCGGTTTCTGTAAATGTGCGTGGGTTCAGGTGAGCACTACCCACAGGTACATCCTGCTGCTGGAAAAGTGTCGCGAATGCGACGCCCGTCCCTGATTTCCTCCTCCCACCTTTCCCCACCCTACTACCACATTTCTAGGTTTTCCTAACTTCCCACCACTTCCTACCACTTTTCCAGTTTTCCCAAGACCGAGAGTTTTTTCCCCACGAAAATTTTGCTGTTGAGCGGGGCGAGGGGGATCCTTCTACACCAGCTACTAGCTTTCGAGCTACCGAAAACGTGTTTCATAGGACTTTAGCTGGATGCGCCCCAACTACGGAGGGTTTAACGCAGAAAATCTATCAAAGGCGAATACCCCCCGTCTCCCAACAACGGCAAATACAGACCTTTCCTTCCCCCCCCCCCCCCCCAAACTTAGCACCGTCCGTGGAGCAAGAAAAATCAACATCAAAAATATTTTCCCCGTATGTCAGACTTCCCGCTGGGATCCCCAACGTACACGTGGTTGTAACACCAACGCCCCCGCACCGCCCTTCGGATTGTTCTCGTGTTATCGGACTTGTTTCAAGCATGACGAGATTGACTTACAATTAGGCACTAATCAGCGTCACTCGCTTTACTATTTTGATGTCATGCACATGCATGAGCCGAAAGTGCAATTGAACGCTTCTGTGACTTTGAACAGAAGTCCAATGCGTGACATCTTCAGAGGAAAGCGTCAATGCGAACCTCGTTATCCATAATCAGCTGATTAGCCATGCCTTATCTGGCCTTTCCTACAGTTCAATTCCCATATCACATGTACATAGTTCTTTTTTGTGAATACTGGCTGATCTTGATCTACAGTTTCGAAGCATTAGTCGTACATTGCATTAAAAAAGATAAAGTCTCCACCGTTGATCAATCCCTTTTCGGAATGCGCCACGTGTTCTACGTTTCAGATTCGCAGTGGCTTATTGACTGTGATGTGGCCTATAGAATGACTTGCTCGGACCAGAAGATGTACAGGGGCGCAAAAAAAATCACTTCGACCGAGTCACATATCAGCAAAGTTTTCGCTGCCCAGACAGAGGACGTGGATACGAGTACCAGGGCGGAAGATACCCAAGATGTTCCTCTATAAGCAGGAGCTGGCTCTCGCCCATCACCTTCATGTACACCAAAATATGAAGTCATCTCCAGTCGCGGCCTGAGTGGAGAACGCCTTTGGAATTCATGTCATCCTCCATCCTAAACAGCTCCAAAGTTTATCATGGAGTCATCCATGGATAGGCTTACCTTGAGGCCACTACTCCTCGATATGGAAGCTCCGACACGTCGCCACGTCTAGGACATCATCTGCCATCACAGTTTGCAACCGCACGCAACTCCGCCCATACGCCATCCCCCAACGCAGTTGGGTTGATCGTATGGGTCGGCAACGCAGCCTGGTATGGAAAGACCATATTTTGTTTCGTGGACTCGACTGGAGGTGAAGCGCTGGCGGTGCATCGAGCACTCAAAGAAGAATATCCTATCCACTGCTGCCTCGTACGCTTTTGAAAAACTTTGCTTGCTACAGCAATTGAGTGTCACCACTAATGGAATCAATGGCGTTGGGAAACTTTGCGCTACTTGAATGGACGGGTTTGAGTACCTAAAGGAGATGAATATTATAAGTAGGCCACCTGACCTGATCCCCTCAATTACCCGGTTTGGGCGGAGTTAAATAGGGTGGTCTACGGTGGCGGAGAAATCGACTATCTCGCTGATCTCAGGCGCCATCGAGAGATTCTGCCTCGCGGTGGCGTGGCAGAATCTCTCGATGGCTTGTCTGAGGTCGTGCAGAATCTCTTGTAAATATGCTCTTCAATATGGGGTAACAACGTTCGCCCAAATTTAATAAGCTTGTAACTTATAGCATACTCGTAAAGTCAGAAGAAAGCGACTTTTTTTTGCCCCCGCCCGTGAACCTGTCTTTCTTCACTGAAAAACCTCTTGTAGGCATTACGCCGCCCTGAGGTAGAAAAGTTTCGTGGCTTGTGCCGAAAGCCGTGCCGAGATTTGACCCCGCGCGTGGTAATCGTGCCACTTGCCTCTGCACCACCACTGCCTCTGAATATTACACTGGATTGAAAAATCAAAAGTGGGCATTTTAAGGCGAAATAAAATTCACTATAAAAACTTACACTTATGGAGGAGAATAGAGCTGTGGCAAAAAAGTAGCAATCTGAAAGGGTGCAAAGCGACCCCAGTGGTGTCCTAAGCAGATGAGTGAGGGTCCTGCGAATCCTCCCTATAATTCTCCATCTTTGTTATGATCCGGAAGAATTTTCCGTTACCACTTTTATTACCTCTGCGCCATTTGATTCCAAAATAATATGCGTTCCTCCTAAGGAACTACCTTGGATGTGAGTCTAAAAAGTCGAACAACCATAGTCAGAGCTTCTACACATTTTCTCATCTTTCTTTTGAGAAAAAAAAAGATTGCGTGAGTCGGAGCAACTAGTCAAGAGAGGCAGATTCGTAGCTACCATGGGAAAACTTCTCAGTTCGTCTATCCTCTGCAGTTTGTCTATCCTTCTTATTCATTTCCATTTTATCTGAATTGTTTGTGTGTTGCTGGACTATCCCGTGCGACGTGTGGGAGAGCGTTGTCCTGGGGAGGGGGCGGGGTCGGGGAGGAGTGTAGCCTCCATGCATTCTTATTGCTAGAAGCAGAAGATGCGTAGCAATTGCCTCTTAGTAATGACCAAGAATTTCTGTTAGGTCACCTCATCGTTCCTGTAACCTGGTAGAGCACGCACTGGTCGCCTCCACCAGGAAGTTGTTATCCACCCTCTAGGATGGCCCCGGACAATTTTTCTCTAGGTTCCCGTTTCCGCTGTGAAACCGCAGAAGCCACACATGGCGCCTGACTGTCCGCTCTGATTCTCCCCGAAGACCTTGATAACTATCGGCGACTTTTAGCGAGCGAGTTGCATTGTCTGAAGTCGCGGGCCATGCACGTGGGCACCTCGATTTGAAAAGAAAAACCGTTGTAAATAACTGACGTCGCAATAAAACTGATGTGAGCGAATGCTCTAGAATTTACCATAACACATTGTGACATTGGCATTGTCAACAGATAAATCACATTAGAGGAAAAAAATGATTAAAGGAATCACCTCCCACTCAACGTGATGCATTGACGCAATACACAATTTCGTGGACATTGTTTTTTTCTGTTACAATGAATTCCATGATGTTTGGAAGGCAAAAGATCGGCAAAAAAGAGTGTAGTCAGTGTCTTAAATATCGTCGACAGCCTTTCACAAACCGCTGATGTTTTCTCAAAATTAACTTTCTATTAGCTCCGGTCATTTCTTCTCTGTAGTTGTTCCACACTATACGCCTCTCATGATCTTTCCTTCTCCTCCCTTGTCAGTGGTGGGAGGGTCTAATTAGTGCACTACTTCCTAATTAACTTCATGAGTTCCTAATAACTTCCGTATTCTCCTAACTACGCTCTCAACGCTTGCGACGCAATTTCACCCGTTGGCTACTCTCACCGGAATCACTTATCCTCTAAACGTGCCCGTGGGTGAAGTGGGCAGCAGCCACCCTTGAGGCGCGCTATACGATCACCGCAGCGCTCCTCTTGCTTATCTTCCTCCTTTTGTTTCTCTATATCCATATTTTTTGCTGTTTCTGGTTATTACTTACTATTTCCAGTTGTCTTATCATGATTGCTACTATTAAAAAAACTTTTTTATCGAATGTTTATTTGCGGTTATCTTTTCTAGTAATATTTTCTATTTCCTTTGATAAAGGCTGCTTGAAGCCAGTGCATCACATGAATGTGACGTAAATTAGGTAAAAAAGGTAAAATGAACCAACTACTTTATGTTCTATCTTATCAATGCTCTCTAATTCGTCTCATTTTGTCGCATGATTTTCTCTATCAATCGTCCCTAATAGGGATGAGTGGGATTGAACCTCTACTAACCTTGATCGTCGAAGTTTGCTCACTTGTTCGCTTTGTTGTTTGGTTATTGGCGTTGGCTCCTACTTAATTGTTACCCTTGTTCACTTGCCTCTCCTACTTAATTGTTTCCCTTCTTCGGTTTCCTCTAAGAAAAGCTCTCGGCTGATTCAATCAGTTCTCAACTAGAAAACTCACATGACAGTTTATTCCTGATGAGAGAAACAACTTATAGTTCCGAAAGACAACAAGATAACACATAATTGAGCTGGAGCGCAAGTATATCAGCTGCAAATATAATTCAAAATATGCGGCCGTAAAGTTACCCACCTTTTCTGTGCCCAAAGGCCAACGGCGCCATAAAAATATATTGAAATTTCACGCTGATTTTCAGCCGTCACTAGAAAGTTCTCCCATTCATGCGACCACAGGGCGGGCGATCATGAATGGGCCTTTCTCGAACTGTGGAAAAGAGCGAAGCTAGGGGTATTCTGATTGTGCTTACTGATGCTCTGCTGTACCGCTGCTACTGTTGTTTACCTACAGGCTTACAACTCTGAATGCATATGAGCTGCCATTGCGACCGATGATCTTTATCATTCTTTTCCGACCAGCTTTTTATTGTATTTATTTTTAACTTTATTTATTTATAGTTTATTTTTGTTGTATTTATTTTATGGGTAGGTGTAATTACTGCAACGACCTACCATTCGCGCGGTCCTGGGTTCAAATCCTAGGTCGACTCTCGCGCTGGCCAACCAAGCCTTCTACCCTCCGGGGACGGTAAATTGGTACCAGATTCGTCTGGGAGGATAAAACACTGACTTGTACATCGGCTGGCCCCGCAAGTCATTGTATAGGCCACATCGCATTCAATAAGCCACTACGATTCTGAATGGAAGTAGAATGCGTGCCGCATCCCACAAAGGGATTGATCGAGGCGGAGACTTTATCCCTTTATCCTTTTATTTATTTTATACAGAAACTTTTTATTTTTCTCGAATACCAGGTCAGCGAGATACTAAATGGCTACTGGAAAATAGTCCTAGTGGATGCTCCACTCCATTCGGGTTAAAATCCCGCCTGGAGTTAACATTTGAGTATCTTTCAGCCTTCTTGTGGTAGGCTTTTTAGACCAGTTTTTTAGGCTCAGTTTATCAGCGAAAGCAATATTCTCATGCATAAGTTGAAAAAACTTCAGCAAACTCTCGAAACGTGCCCAGTTTTAGCTTGTTCAATTTTTTCCGCCATAGCAAATATAAAATATGACTGGCTATAAATAACCGTGCAAGCCGTTTTCCTGTTTACCTGTTGGCCTCTGGTGATTCAACTATTACTGTTTTTCTAAACTTATCTCCAGTAATGCTAGTCCAGTCGTCAATCAGGCGCTGTTCGGCTTGAAGGGTGGATTTTGCACCCCGTTAGATCTTTTGGCACTATTTACCCTTTACTGCCCCAACCATCCAGAATTGAGCCAGTTTTTGACCGACTTTTTTCTCCGTGGACAGATTTGGCTCAAATGTTGTCTCCTGGGTAGTTTGACCTCCTGAATACGAATATCACATTCGCTTAGCCCGAAACTTCCTGGCGCCCGCGCCACAGGCGCCCGTGATTTGGGGTATTTTGGCGCCAACGGCTGTAGCTTTTGTTAGTTCATGTTGAATAGCAGGACCTACTTTGGTGAGACCTGTGAAGTTTGCAAAGGGGTGCGAAGTTTGCAAATGGTGGGAATGGGGTTGGTCAATCAGATTTGCAGGTCTCAATAGGTGGCCTGCACAAGTTTAGCTGAGTATTTCGGTGCCCATTCCGAGCCGAACTGCGCTGTACCCCAAAGTGTGCTTTGGTGCGGAGATTATGCTAGGGTGTTTCTCAAATAAAAACATTTTGAGAGGGAAACCCTAGCACACTGGTAGAGCAAAAGTTAATTGCCTGAGTTAAGTAGACATCCGAATGCGTCCGCGATTTCAGAGGAAAGCTGGCGGTATGGCGCACTCCAGAGGATTTTGTACTCCTCACTAGTTTATGATTTCTTAACTGCGACTGCGAGCCGTGTATCTTCCACCGTTCGCTGTTGGTTATCACAATCAGATTGATAGTACCGTTTTTATCAGCTCCGTTCATTTATGGCCCCCACCTGTTTGCTATTGATTAGTTTCGTGAAAATGCTGGAATAGAT
>MU911928.1:117131-127608 GCA_036418165.1 Cooperia oncophora | reverse complement strand
CGTGTCTGGAGTGCTCTGAAAACTATTTTACAGATTTTTTTCGTCTGACTCCGCCCAAACCGGAGCAGGCCCCGCCCACAATGTTTGTGCCCCACAGTCCTCACCGGCGAACCTTTGCCGACCTTGACGCACGTTTTTCCGGTCTTTGCAGTGCTCTGGAACCGAGCTACAAACTTTTAAAGTGAGTATCCTGCGGTTTAGGGCAAGCTCCGCCCACTGTGGCGGATCTCAACACATTTTGAGCATGCCCAATACTCGCCAGATATTTACATTCTGCACTGAGCTTTTTGCGGCTTCTGAACACTCTCGCGAACCGAGTTACTGAGTTTTATGCGAAGCACCGCCCACCTTGAGTACGCCCCGCCCATTTTGGATGTGTCTGCCACAGTTAGTCTGGCGACTCCTTACTAACCTTATTCCCTTTTTTCCCCATCTTTAGCTGCTCCGGAAGCGAATTATGAACATTTTTCTGCGGAACCCCAAACTTTCGGCGAGTGCCCCGCCCACTGTGGGCGGGGCTTCCCATAGGTCAAGTGTGCTTTTTATTTCTTGTCCCATGCCCTACCTATCCCCACCTTGACTGGACCTCTCCAAGTCGTTCTTCAGGTCGAACCGAATTTCCGGACAGACAAACTTACAAACAAACAAACAGACGAAGCAATATATATATATATATATATATATATATATATATATATATATATATATATATATATATATATATATATATATATATATATATATATATATATATATATATATAATATTTTTGAAAATTTCTCACTCTGACAATGTCCCACAAGTATACTTCCACCGCATATTTTCCCATTGCGTCTCATTTTTTCGGGTAAACTTTCTCATCATCACTACCTTTGACCTTTTCCAGGTTATGGCGAGAGGGCTTTCACTGTCTGACTTCGAAAAGGGGCAGATTATCGCAAAGAAGGCTCAAGGACTGTCGAACCGTCAAATCGCAAGAGAGTTGGGCCGCAGTCATTATGTTATCAATCATTTTGTCAGGGATCCCGCAGGATATGGAATCAGGAAGAGTTCTGGGCGTCCTCCTTTGCTGTCTGAACGAGATAAACGTCGTATCCTGAAAGAAGCGTCCAACTCCACGATGTCATGCAGGGAAATAAAGTCATCGCTGAATCTCAATGTCTCGAAAAATACTGTTTGGCGTGTCTTGAAGAAGTCAGAGTTCATCATCAGAGAGAAAATGAGGAAGGCACCGTTCCTGACAGAACGCCATCGCGAAAACCGACTCGCCTTTGCTAGAAGATGCTGCCGAACCGACTGGAGCAAGGTTAGCTTTCGGCTGCGGTGCCCCTCTGCTTGTCTTTTCAGTTTTTTTTCTCTAGGTCGTGTTTTCCGATGAGAAGAAATTCAACTGCGATGGCCCAGATGGAAATCGATTTTACTGGCACGATCTGAGGAAAGATAAGCTCAATTTTTCGAGGCGGAACTTCAGAGGGGGTGGTGCTGCGATCGCATCAACGGGACGTTTGAAGCTGTGCTTCGTTCGAAGCTGTATCGAAAAAAATGAACTCTTCCGACTACGTAGAGGTAATGCGAGTCTGTTACCTTTCTGGCGAAGGATACGGCATGAAAGTCCTGTATTCGTGCAAGACAATGCACCAATCCATGTCAGCCGGAGCACTCGAGCGTGGTTCAGCCGTCATCAAATCACTCTTTTGCCCTGGCCAGCGAATAGCCCAGACCTAAACCCTATCGAGAATGTTTGGGGCTTCATGGTACGCAGGATATACGCGCACAATGCGCGATTCGAAAATGTCCGTTCGCTCAAGGAGGCTATCATTGATGCATGGCACCATGTCGACAAAACACTTATAGACCACCTCTATTCGAGCATGGACAACCGCATTTTCGAACTTATTCGAAAGAATGGGGCTGCAATAGATTATTGAAATGACGATTTATTAAATTTGTTGTACACTTGTTGTTTTCTGAATCGATTCGTTTAGTGGAAGTATACTTGTGGGACATTGTCAGAGTGAGAAATTTTCAAAAAATAAAGAAAGTTGAAGTTGCTCTGGAAAGTCAGTTCTCGGAGTTGGCATGCAAATTGGTACTGGTAATTACCACATTTTATGGTACTGGTAATTAGCACATTTTATACCTAGAGGCTTCTTTGAAAACGTCGTGTAGGGAGGGATGTTGTGAGATTTGTGGGTGGAATATATGTATATATGCAGTGTATACATGTATATATATATGTATATATATGCATATATATATGTGTACATATATACACATATGTGTACATATATATACGTAGGCTGCCTTTTATATTTCGGGATTCGGCAACCCCAGTGTTGCAATCTGGCAGCTGACAGCTCTATCGTAAAGTTTGACCTTTTTGAGGTTATACGTACTCAGAACATTTTGACATTTGAGCGCTCTTTGTGTTGTTTACACTAGCTTAAACTATTTTGGTCGGCCGTTGGTGAGGACAACATGTTTGGTTTTCAACGCGAACAAATTTTTTTGACAGTCAAATGTTCATGCAATATTGAATGTATGCTGGTCCCCTTGAAGCTTAAGGTTGTCTCGGACCAGCATACATTCAATATTGCATGAACATTTGACTGTCAAAAAAATTTGTTCGCGTTGAAAACCAAACATGTTGTCCTCACCAACGGCCGACCAAAATAGTTTAAGCTAGTGTAAACAACACAAAGAGCGCTCAAATGTCAAAATGTTCTGAGTACGTATAACCTCAAAAAGGTCAAACTTTACGATAGAGCTGTCAGCTGCCAGATTGCAACACTGGGGTTGCCGAATCCCGAAATATAAAAGGCAGCCCTCGTATACATGTATATATGTGTATATATGAAATGCACTGACAACACTGATTAAATTGCTCTAGAAAAAGATCAAATAACCTTTGGAATTTTTTCATCCCTGATAAGGGGAAAGTGTTCTCCATGATTTCTGCTGAAGGGTACATTATGACTTTGTGGAAGCTTTCAAGGCTTGAAAGTCCGCAAAAGATCAAGCGACCCCCATTACGAGTCTGTAGAGTCACTCCGCCGTAGTCGAGGGAGCTGACAGCTCTGTCTTTGAATTCGTCGCTTGCCGTGGCAAAGGGCCCCGTTTGTATTAGCGCTTGCAAGCTGGAGTTATTTAATGCGAAATTATGCAACGTATAGGTCGCCCAGCAGCACAGAATGATGGCCGTTCACTCAACACCCTGGAGGCGTAGCCGAACGTAACCGCCAGTAAAATGGCAACATCCTCAGGCTGCACCCAAGTGACAACTGCCATCCTTCTCCGCAATCTCGGTTACACGGAAAAAATTTTCTGAGGGCTGCCACATGGGTTGCACCAGTCTGAGGAAGCGCACCGAACTGAGCTTATAGCCTTTGAACATAGTGTAAGAGCTTTTTTGTGAGAGCAAGGCTTCTGAGCCAAGATGTGCATGGAAGATTTCACTGTGCAATTGGAGGGGGCTCCAAAGCGATGTCGCTGGATGCGCACAACAGTGACGGCCATAGAACACTCCAATCAACTGCAGAACATGGATGACCTTATGTTCTAATTGATTGAGAAACCTCAATTTCTCTTTGGTTGTCGGCAATGCGAAGACCACATGTAGTGATGAGGCTACTCCAAAAACTTATGGATCTCGATCAGGGAATGCAACTGCCCAGCTTATTCAACGACCTTAGCAACATCCAGTTACCACCTGCTTTGATCCCTACTGCATTTTTAGAAAACCGAGAACTCCGAAATTCAAACTTTAGTCGAAAAGTTCACCATTTTTCTTAAACGTAGCTGCCGTAGTTCTGCAAGGGTGGAATCGAGAAGCTGTGCAAAAGGTGGGCACTAGTCCTACCTCTTAATGGTGGCTATCACGTAGATCAGCAAAGAAAACTTGTTCCGAGATTTTATTCAAAGTGCCGCAGGACTTCCTTCCCAACCTAATAGTTCCAGAAGAAAAAAACTACAGCCAAGCCGAAAAGAAAGGACTACACAAAGGCACACATATTCGCCGTTCAAAAATTCCACAGGATGCTTCATGGCCGACATTTCACTCTCCTGACGGACCACAGGCCTCTACTCACCATATTCGGCTCGAAGAAAGGCATTCCAGTATACCGGCTAAAATGATGGTCAACAACACTCCTGACGTATGAAATCACAAACTTCAGAAGCGGATGCACCCTTGCGACTCATCGCAAACCACTCGGCGCCAGAAGAACGATATTCGCCGCTATATCAGTGGATGACGACATCACACACACACACCACAACACACCACACACACACACACACACACACACACACACACACACACATTTTTGCCAACACAGTCAAAGCTCTACCAGTCACCACAGAAGGCATCAAAGAATCGACGGTGAAAGATCGAACAGCTACATCAATGGATCATGGCCAGAAAAATAATGAAACCAGACTTGCCATGCTTCTACAAACGCTCTTATCACTTCCTATCACGTTCTGCCACCCACCAATAATGTTCCCGTCTCAGCCCCTCTATTAATTACCATTTGGACTCTCTGCGGCTAAATCGAAGGAAGTTACAAACTTCCGGTCAAACACGCACATACACACACCAACAGACAAACTTAGCGGATTCTTATATAGTACATAGTAGAGAGATATATACAGGGGGGAGGGGGGCAAAAAAAGTCACTTCGACCGAGTCACATATCAGCAAAGTTTTCGCTGCCCAGACAGAGGACGTGGATACGAGTACCAGGGCGGAAGATACCCAAGATGTTCCTCTATAAGCAGGAGCTGGCTCTCGCCCATCACCTTCATGTACACCAAAATATGAAGTCATCTCCAGTCGCAGCCTGACTGGAGAAGACCTTTGGAATTCATGTCACCTCCAAACAGCTGCGAAACTTCTAGTATGGAGTCACCCATGGATAGCTACCTGGAGACCAGTACTCTCGATCTGGATGACCTCCAACATCGAGCAGCTCCGACAACGTCGCCTACGGTCTAGGACATCATCTTCACCGCAGTCGCCAAGGCGCGGGTTGATGGTATGGACCGGACGTACCTGGAATGGAAAGACCAATATTTTCTTCGTGGACCCCGGACTGAAGGTGAGCGCTGGCGGTTACATCGAGCAACTCGAGAAGAATATCCTCCTCACATGTCGTCGCCCGTACCTTCTTGGAAACTTTGTACTGCTACAGGATTGGGTGACACCACATGGAATCAAAGGGCGTTGGGAAAACTCTTGCCTACTTGGAATGGAAGGGCGTTGAGTACCTGAAGAAGGTGGAATATCTAAGCAGGTCACCTGACCTAAACCCCCTCAATTACCTGGTTCGGGCGGAGTTCAATAGGGTGGTCTACAGTGGCGGAGAAATCAACGATCTCGCTGAACTCAGGCACCCACTCACGGTCGCGTGGCAGAATCTCTCGATGGCGCTCCTCCAGATCCGATTTTTGTTTCGAATTTGCCTTTTTTCGAGTATTCATTCTCACTTCGGCCATTGCGTACCGGTGTGCAGTGCGCTTGTTTTCCTCGGTTCGCGCGCTGCACGTAGTGTAGCTATTGTTCAAACTTGTTTACCCTTTCGCATGACCCCAGTGGGTCGTTGTATTTTGAAAACACCCAAAAAAAACAGATTAGTTGTCCTAGGTCGCTTTTGAACGGTCTTTGGGCTCATCCTTATTCATACGTAAGATAATTTAGTTTTGTTTATCATAACAGATGCATTCAAAATAAGGTAAGATGCGAAGTAAGTGCAATAACATAGCAAATGTATACAATATGAAGAAAATTTGCTTACACTAGACCCGGCATAAGCCACCTGTTAAAACGCAACGGTACGCAAAGGGTTAACTGATCACCCACTCCGGCCTTGTTTGAAGTAACATTCTCGTGTTTGCTTTTCCTGTTTACGCCTAGATTTCCGTTACATACAGATTGCTCTTCATTGTCATTGCTCACACTTCTGTCTTCGATGCGTCAACCACCCTTTAAGTCTTTCCGATCACTCCTTCTGAGCAGATACAAAAGAAAATTCAAAAGTAACAGACGCAGTGTTGAGTTTATTCAACCATCATCCCTTTACACCCGCCATTGTCCCATCTCTACAATCTGCATATACCAGTTCAGTTGCAGAATTCTACTAAGGGTTCATATTGGTCGCATTATCCATAGTCCGCGTCATGTAACTCGTTATATATACATCGCTGCGTCGTAACATAACTTGACCCAAACCCCTTTTTTTGAGGTAATCGCTTTCGGTGCCTGACCAGCACACAGTTGTTCCAATGCAATCGTTTCATGACATGTTCGCAAAGGTAAGCGCACTATCTACGCACTCATCATCGATATACCCACATTCGCATTATTTCCAGCGTCCACCTGGCATCGCGGGCGAAAAGCCCAAGGAAGTCACCGCGAATCCAGGCAGCCAGGAACTGCGTCGTTGTCCAACTTGTCATTGCATGCGCTTCACAGCGCTTTGGCAGGACTGTCGAGTTATATAGATCGGGCCACATCACCCATCTCACAGTTCGCGATTCCCGCCCCAACCACCATCGCAAAAGGCAGTCCGCCACCCAAGCGTCGCTTATCCTCGGAACGCGCAAAGTCACCAGCGCTGCTAGCTAGCATAACAGACACCAATTTGCCGGACCGCGACCCCCCTCCAGCTCCTTCGAACTGCTTTTTCTGCGGGGCACATCACTATTCATCAGGTTGTCGCGTGGTCAACAAGGTGTCTGAGCGCATTCGGCTGCATGCCAATAAGGGTAGATGCTTTAAATGCGGCAAGCTGCATCGGAGTGTCACAAAAAAGTGTAAGGCGTGTAAGTCCCGCGAGCACCACACAGCCTTTGCGATTATAATAAAAACGCAGAAGCCGACGTTCATTGGTTTAGAGTACGGGGAATTGATGGAATTGGGCAATGCAGCACGCACAGTCGGTACGGCGCAACAGGCGCGCATCATAAGCAAGGACCCAGCAGCCCTGAAGGACATCAAGTCCCGGTACTCAGCTTACGCACTTGACATTCAAGCGCACCTGCCCCTTTTGAACTTGACGCAGAAGCCATAACCCGCAGAGTCGCTAGGAAAACGTCTTCTCTTCCGCAGCTGCCATATTTACAGTCTCAACGCACTTGCCCTCTTTTAACCCTGACGCAGAGGCCATGACCCGCAAAATCGCTCGAAAGCGATTCTCACATGCGCAGTTGTCACATTTTTCACTCACGCATCGCCAAAAAGGCGCTTCGAAAACTGGCCCGATCGTTTTGCTCGAAGTGATGTCACACGAACACCTTAAGACGACAAGGACAGTACCGACCATCACCGCCATCATTTACGACAACGACAACGACATCGACATCTGCATCACTCATATCAATTTGTAACTCATTTGTGTGATTGATGTACTATTTGTTGATTTCGAGTTGTTCTGTACAGTGTTGAGAGTAGGCCATTCATCCCCAACCCGGATGTATCGCTTACCCCCCCCCCTCTCCCTTCGAACCTCTCCGCAAAAAAAACGTCTTTGATCGTTGCTAATGCCGCGAAAAAGACTGAGAAGCTCAGCTTCTCCACGAAGCGATCACTAGGCCCATTCTGGTAGGCAACACTTCGAGGACGTGTCCCATTATGGCAAACGCCTATGGATGCCACTCTGTGGTACGCCTTGAGGGTGAGGATCGGCTGCGCCCCCTAGTGAGGCGGTGAGGTTCGTCCCTTAAAGACACATGGTACGCTCAAGCACATGAGACTATCAGCCCCCAGCTGTCGATGTGTCGTGGTCCCCCGCCCAAAACTGCACGGGGTCAGAGTACGGGGCCGTGGGAAAGTCGTAATTCCTTGCTACACCGCCCTCACGTTTATGCTAACACCATCCGCGCGGCGCGGTCGCGTGCAGCTCTCTTGGCTTTTTGCCAAGTCCTGTAATTGCGCTTTGGAATACAAGTACAACGCAATTTCTTTATGCGGATAACATTTTAGGTGCTGCAAAATAAGAACTGAAGATGATGACGAGGGCTAGAACTCAAGAGCAACTGTGCTGCTTCTGCAATATCAGAGGCCGCGCATTCCCACAGAACATGACAATAAAACATGACAATACAAGCAAAACGCAATTTCCTAACATTTGAGGTATTGCTCATGCTTCAAAGTCCGAATAGAAGGTGATGAAGATGACAAAGGCTAGAAATGAACAACAACGAATGTAGATGTAAATAAAACAAAATTGAAAAAACTAAGGAAACGCAATAAATTAAAATCGCGTGTGCATTTCTGCGATCCGGCTCGAATCCGGCTCTAATGCTATAGAAATACTTCAAACTAACGAGTGGGACGCTTAGGCCGTTTTTATTTTGATGTTTTGTGGGAATGCGCGGCCTGCGAGGGCTGTTGCAGAAGCAGCACAGTTGCTCTTGAGTTCTAGCCCTCGTCATCATCTTCAGTTCTTATTTTGCAGAACCTAAAATGTTATCCGCATAAAGAAATTGCGTTGTACTTGTATTCCAAAGCGCAATTACAGGACTTGGCAAAAAGCCAAGAGAGCCGCACGCGACGTATTCCAAGAGCGCAATTACAGGACTTGGCAAAAAGCCAAGAGAGCTGCACGCGACCGCGCCGCGCGGATGGTGTTAGCATAAACGTGAGGGCGGTGTAGCAAGGAATTACGACTTTCCCACGGTCCCGTACTCTGACCCCGTGCAGTTTTGGGCGGGGGACCACGACACATCGACAGCTGGGGGGCTGATAGTCTCATACACCCTCAATGTGTTTGAGCGTACCATGTGTCTTTAAGACTAGGTCACGGGTTATTTTTATTTGTTCACGTTGTCGTTGCAAGGTTCGATTAAATTGATTGATGTGAAGTTTCCTTGAAGTTTCTTTTTATGGTTCATTTTTTCCATGTCATTCCTTCTTCACGATTGAGCGGTGAATCTCTTTAACAGTGTTAATCGACGAGTAGTATTCGACATAAGGCAACGTCAGAAAATAAAACATGCAACAGAATACAAAACCTCAAGGAAACATGCAGAAAAAAGACAAACGACAAAAAACAACTATGAGGCAAGCAATTGTTTAGCTAGTGACTTTCTAAAAGATGCCAAAGAGCCTTGGATGGATGCGGTTTTGTTAAGGCGCAAATAAGCAAGTCCTGCTCTGACAGTGAAAAATTTCGTCTGAGAGTAGTTTTAGGTCTGGGAAAAGACAACTTTAGCTGAGCCCCCTGGTAATAGACGGAAGGAGGTTGTAGAAAGAAGAGCAATCGATAGCGGACTCCTTTTTAAAGACACATGGTACGCTCAAACACATTGAGGGTGTATGAGACTATCAGCCCCCAGCTGTCGATGTGTCGTGGTCCCCCCGCCCAAAACTGCACGGGGTCAGAGTACGGGCCGTGGGAAAGTCGTAATTCCTTGCTACGCCGCCCGTTTTTGCAAACTCACGTTTTTACTAACACCGTCCGCGCGGCGCGGTCGCGTGCAGCTCTCTTGGCTTTTTGCCAAGTCCTGTAATTGCGCTTTGGAATACAAGTACAACGCAATTTCTTTATGCGGATAACATTTAGGTTCTGCAAAATAAGAACGATGATGACGAGGGCTAGAACTCAAGAGCAACTGTGCTGCTTCTGCAACAGCCCTCGCAGGCCGCGCATTCCCACAAAACATCAAAATAAAAACGGCCTAAGCGTCCCACTCGTTAGTTTGAAGTATTTCTATAGCTTTAGAGCCGGATTCGAGCCGGATCGCAGAAATGCACACGCGATTTTTATTGCGTTTCCTTAGTTTTTTCAATTTTGTTTTATTTACATCTACATTCGTTGTTGTTCATTTCTAGCCTTTGTCATCTTCATCACCTTCTATTCGGACTTTGAAGCATGAGCAATACCTCAAATGTTAGGAAATTGCGTTTTGCTTGTATTGTCATGTTTTATTGTCATGTTCTGTGGGAATGCGCGGCCTCTGAGGGATATTGCAGAAGCACCACTGAGTTCTAGCCCTCGTCATCATCTTCGGTTCTTATTTTGCAGCACCTAAAATGTTATCCGCATAAAGAAATTGTACTTGTATTCCAAAGCGCAATTACAGGACTTGGCAAAAAGCCAAGAGAGCTGCACGCGACCGCGCCGCGCGGACGGTGTTAGCATAAACGTGAGTTTGCAAAAACGGGCGGCGTAGCAAGGAATTACGACTTTCCCACGGCCCCGTACTCTGACCCCGTGCAGTTTTGGGCGGGGGGACCACGACACATCGACAGCTGGGGGCTGATAGTCTCATACACCCTCAATGTGTTTGAGCGTACCATGTGTCTTTAAAGAACCTATGGAGCACACATAAATCAAAGAGGTTACGTCGAGACTGGAGGGTTGGAAGTTTGAAGTATTCATTCCTTACTGATGCTTTTGGAATCTTAGCATACAGAAAACCTCCGCGACGGATAAGTATTTTATGTATGTATGTATGTATGTATGTATGTATGTAT
>MU911928.1:0-113625 GCA_036418165.1 Cooperia oncophora | reverse complement strand
CAGTATTGTAGATCAGCAATGAATGAACAAAAATAGTAACACAAAACATATATATATATAAATATATATATATAAATATATATATATATATATATAATTATTATTATATATATATATATATATATTATATATAATATATATTATATATATATATATATATATATATATATATATATATATATATATATATATAT
The DNA here is from genome assembly GCA_036418165.1 of Cooperia oncophora. Taxonomy (NCBI): domain Eukaryota; kingdom Metazoa; phylum Nematoda; class Chromadorea; order Rhabditida; family Trichostrongylidae; genus Cooperia; species Cooperia oncophora. The sequence goes on along the minus strand of MU911928.1, from coordinate 113,431 downwards.
ATATATATATATATATATATATATTATATACACGCTGTGTTGATACACGTGATATATATAATATCACGTGGTATCAACACAGCGCTGTCAAGGAACCAAGTGGATAAGATCGGGAACATAACATTTCACGTCATAAACAATACTGGGAATAAAATATGAGTTTCTGCCCACGCATTGTGCCCTATCTCACTATGATGTTTTTTCAAAAAGAACTGCGAGTCCCTTACGGAAAGCGTCCTTGAAACAATGTCTTTTCGACGTCAAGCATGGCTGCAGAGAGAGCTGTTGTGATAAGCCTGTCTCTGATTCCTGGAAAGCATCTCATTGTTAGTTTAGTTTTTGTTAAGTTAGCAACAAACATTTCGAAAAACGTTGGATTCGGTCATGTATCGATGTCCAGTCCTTTTCAATCAAAGTGTTACGTACGAAACAGCGAAAGCCAAAAAAACTCATGGAAGCAGATGTAAATTTGAAAGTGTGTATGGCGCTGACAAGTACAAGAGGGCCAAAAAAGACATTTCGACCGAGTCACATATCAACGAAGTTTTCGCAGCTCAGACAGGGAATTGGATATGAAACACCAGGGTGGAAGATACCAAGATCTTCCTCTATAAGCTGGCAGCAAGCTGCCGCCATCGCCTTCATGGACACCAAAATATGAAGTCATCTCCAGTCGCGGCTTGACTGGAGAACACCTTTGGAATTCACGTGGCCTCCAAACAGCCTCGAAACTTTCTGAATGAAGTCATCCACAGGTAGCTACCTGTGAGGTCAGTACTCTTGATCTGCAAGACCTCCCACATCGGAGCAGCTTCGTCAACTTCGTTACGTCTAGGACATCATCTTCACCGTATTCCGCGAGCGCGAGTTGATGGTATGGCACGGGTACCTGAGAAGAGGAAGACCCATATTTTCTTTGTAGACCCCGACTGAAGGTGAGCGCTGGCGGTTACATCAAGTAACTCGAGTAGAATATTCCTCCCTACATGTGGTCGCCCGTACCTTCTTGGAGACCTTGTGCTGCTACAGGTTGGGTGCACCACATGGAATCAAAGGGTTTGAAAAACTTCCGCTACTTTGAATGGAAGGGCGTTTCGTACCTGAAGAAGATGTAATATTGAAGTATGTCCCTGACCTGAACCCACTCAATTACCCGGTTCGGGCGGAGTTTAGTAGGGTGGTCTACGCTGGCGGAGAAATCGACTATCTCGCTGATCTCAGGCACCCACTCACCGGTCGCGCCAGAATCTCTCGATGGCGTTCGTCCAGAAGGGCTGTGGCGGAGTGTCGTTACAGTACTTAATATGCTCTTCAATATGGTAGTAAAAATGTCCGATCAGTATTCGTTAAAGTGTAACTTATAGCGCCTCGAAAGTCAACGAGGCAAAGTGACTTTTTGCCCCCCCCCCCCCTGTATATATACCGCAACCTCTGGCGTGAGGAAAACTTCTGAAATGAAATGCCTCAGGATGACTAGGGGACCGAGAGGACCTGAGGAGTTTCTTGCTTTTAGTGAAGATACTGCAGCAACTTTTTGAGAGACACTGCGGTTAGTAGTGTTGCAAAACACCTGGAGAAAGGTCGCCTCGCGTTCTGCCGTGTGATTCTTCTCCTCGTGCGTATGCGAACTGGGTGGGAGTCGTATCCTGGCGGAACTTTTTTTTTTCCATTCCTCTTCTCTTTTGCTTCTACAGGCCTGAACACAATGCTTGCTCGCAGACTTAACCACTTTTCTAACAAGACCTTTAGAAAATTGTCAGTGATAACTATCTCATATAGGAATTTTTATTGGCGAGATTTTCGTTTTCCTATATTTTACTCCGACGAGTCACGGTACACCAGCGATCGACATACCTGCCTGTACAAAGAATCGGGACATACCAGCCTATTTAAAGAGTTTGCGAGCTGAGAGGCGTTGATAAATAACACGGGAAAGTGGTCTTGATGTCGCTTTTCGGAAAACCAATGAGTGGTACGACAGACTCAGTTCGCCCAGCTGACGCCCCGTCCTCCTTTCTGTGGGCCGCTCTTTGGTGGCCTTTTCCGCGCATATGTTCTCATCTCAAACACAATGCATTCGCCTACTCTATTCTCCATCACAGCAATTTTTGAGATCCCCTTTTTCACTATATTTATCGTGTAATGAGAAGTACTTTGAGAAACAGCATACGCTGATAATCCTTGGCATGTCCGGAGCTTAACGAGCCCCAGATGTCGGAGCGTAGCGGTTTCACCATCCGAACATGCGCGGAAAGGGGATCTAGGACTGTGGAGAGGCCAATTCTCCCATGCTCCGCCTTAGAATGCCAACTTGCGGCGCCGGACATGCTGAAACTCCGCTGAATATCCGGCCCCATTTATACTGACCGCCTTCCGCGCAGCGCTCTTGGCCACTTTGCCAAGTCTTGTAAGTGGAACTTTTAAATACAAATTAAACACAGACTCCTAGATGCGAATAACGTTTGAGGTTGCTGCTCATCTTGCACATTCTGATCGAGATGATGAAGATGACGAAAGCTAGAAACCGGGCGAGCGACTCATGTAGATGTAAATAAAATGTAATCAAAAATACAAATCAATACAGCCTTAGTAAGAACCCGTGTGAATTTTCGCAATTCGGCCGATTCTGGCTCCAAAGCTATAAAAAGACTTTGAATTAACCATTGAGGCGCTGAAAGCAGTTGGCCACGATGATTGGTACTCGGCCTAAAATGCTCGTAGGGCGCGCTATATAGTAGGGAAATGGCGAAAGAACGAGTGCAGAACGGTCAAAATCGTGCGAAGGAAAAGCCTCCGTTCTCAATAACTCAGAAATCAATTTTGGACGAGTTTCCCGTAGGCATCTTGCCAATACCGCTCCGAAGATACACGCTGCAGTGTTGTGTACTCATATACCCATGCAACATCACGGCGCCTTCATACCAATCCCATTCGCCTCATAATTTGCTTGGCAAATGAATCAATACGAACGTCAAGAAGGGTCGTCCATTTCGGCGTGGGCAGCATAGTGGGCTTCGATATGTTGGGCTTGTTAGGCCTTTGTAGGGACATCTTCTTTGGAGAAGGCTATGCAGCACCTGCTCAGGGTCGCCGGAATTCCGTCCTGCCAGGCGTATTAATCCTATTCGTCTTGGGGATTTATCGTGCCAACTCGCCTTTAACCGTTTCTATTTTCATGTTTGCGTGAGATTCGCTGTGCTTTCGAGGAGATTGCAGAAGCAGCACAGTTGCTCTTGAGTCTGAACCTCGTCATCATCTTCCATTCGGACTTTGCGCGCAAACACCTGAAATGTTATCCGCATCAGGAGTTTGCGTTTCAAAGACAGACCCGCGACAAATTTCATGGATATTGCTGTTCAATTATGAAACATTGACTGATGTAAAAAAATTCCGCAAAGCCAGTAAAAAACAAGGAAAGTTCTCGAGAACACCACAAACAAAATCGCTCCCTGACAGTCACACGCCTACGGTCCGCTGTGCAACCTCTGGCTCACCAATTGGTTTTGCCCATCCCCAGTAATAGAAATCATCCATGCAAGAAAAGAAATACGAAAAACAACAGAAAACAGCGGTAACGATGAACTTTCGAAAAAAAAAAAATTTCAAAAACTCGGCGTCCGAATCCGGGTTACGGCCAGCGTGCATCTTTTAGTGCGTGTCTCGAGCTTTTGCACTACAAAAATTGCACCTAACATGACTTTCACGCCGTTTTACCTTGCAAGATGGATTGCATTTGACTGCTGATTTGACGTGTTTGACATGTGCTCCTAATGAGTAATAAATGAGCAGCAAAATTCCTTATTGGCACCCAGCGGCTGCCAGCAAAAAGCGTCATGCACTTTCGAGTAATCCTCGCCGCCCAACAAGGAACAATTTGGGCGGCCCTCCATCGGAGGGGATCTAGCAAGTTAGGCGCGTCCAACTGACAGACGGCATTAGAACTAGAACTTTCAGTAGCTGAAGCGGTAGTCGCGCAGAATTGAGCCAGCCTCCAGCTTGAGGGCTGGACTTACTTGCACAAGGAGGACGACCATGTATTACCTGAGCGCGGGTTGCTCTCTTTAATTGTCTATGAAAGCGCAATTACATGACTTGGCAAAGTTCAGGAGCGCCGCGCGCGACAGGTGCGCGCAGCCGGCGATAGACTATAGATGCGATTGGGAATATGCTAGCGCCCTTCAGCGCGTCTGCGCCGCAAGCTTGCATTCTAGGCGGAGCGGAGGATTTGGTCGGGTCCTGGATTCCATCCCCGCGCATGTTCGGACGAGGAAACCGCTACGCTTCGACAGCTGAGGGTGCCAAAGACGCACGAGACGTACGTTGGGTTTTAAGATGTACACCGAAAAGTAAGAACGTGCGGCTGCGTCAGCTGTGCGATCAAACTTGGTTTCTTGTGTGGACTTCAAGAAGACTATTAGGGCAGTTTGCGGAAACAAGAGCAGTGTTGGAGGATCTCGTTATTCGATTGAAGCGAATGGGACTCAAAGTAGGAGAGATGATGACACTTGCGCATGATTATCTTTTGGAACCCGGGCCAGTGTTGGACTGACGGTGGCTTGGCATTGAAATTGCCCGATCTGTGAGTCGACTATTACACAGACAATGGACATATTGAAAGCCATCGCTTCCCTCGTGTGCGTTTCACCACTAGATCTTCCCATATCTATCAAAGTGTTTTTGAGACGCCCGATCAAATTTTACAGATATACGCTTTTTCGATTCTCTATATATAAAAATGCGGAGGCAAATAGCTTTTGTGTCAAGAAATATTTTTATAGAGATTTTTATGAGCATTCTTTGAATTTAGCCATCTCACGCTATACGTCCATCAATCATGAGTGACTCGGGAAACACTTTTTAATTGGGTTATACGTTCTTACTAAAGTAAATCACAGCGTGCCTCTCCGCTACACCACATCGTTCTCTCGGCTCTATGAATGAAAGAAACCGTAGTTCAGGCTCTTCACGAAGCCGGGCTCAGGAATGGACGGTTTCCGATGAAACGGCTGACCAGTGCGTTGTTTGCTTCCACCTCAGGGATGCTGGGCGTACGACAGCGGTGGAGCCAGAGAACATCAGCGCAAGCTCTCCGCCAAAAAGGGACGGCGAATACGCGAAAGAAACTTGCGACAGCCCCCCCCAGTTTAGCCGAATCCGTACAGCATTGGGGCTGTTTTCTCCAGGCCATCAAGTGCGAAATTAATTATAGGGAGAATGTTATGTAGTATGCTCCCGCCGCTTTACTGACCCCTCACAGATAGCCTCGTCTGAGGTTGCTACCAAGGATAGATAAGTTATATGAATAAATAGAATAACTTTCGGATTACGCTCGATTGCCGTCCAGCACTCACACGTCTAACGACGTGAACGTGAGCCGCGTTCTGAATGTAGGAATCATTTTAGAGTGTCCATCTGCTGCATGCGAGGGTGCATGAATGGCTAGGACACTCTCGCGCGGCAGGGCTCACCAATGAACCACATCTCTACTAACACGAATGCTTTCGCAGTCGTCGTGAAACTGTAGAGTCACTGTCTGGGGACACCGAGTGTCCTCAAACGCGCTCGGACTTTCTCAGTCTCGGTCCATTTCTCTCACCTGCACAAACATTGGTGCCTCAACGTCTCGCGGAAGTCGTGGGAAGTTAAAGGTTTCGGGACTACTGCGCTTCAAAACACCGTCGCGACCAGTAACATGAATTCCATCACGTCAACTCTGAGATCACCCCCATCAGTTGCCGTTTCCACGTACATTCTACAAAGAAAACTGAAACCCATACCGCAAGTGGATGTCAAATTGAGAAGCCTGTCAGCAGGAATTCTGTCTGTTCTGACTGGACGACGGATCCCGCTGCCAGCAATTGAGATACGAGCCAATGGCAATGTTTAAATAGTTTACACGTGCGCAAAGATCGAACGCCACCATACGTTATCTCTGTGAGTGATAAAGGTGGAGTGTTTGTGGTCATGTTCACAAGCCTTTTGAACGTCAGATCACGGAACTCAACCTGGCTGACAGGCTTCTCATTTGACATCCTATGCTTCACAGCTTTGAGCAATGACTTCGCTACTGGGTTTACAAGGACAAGCAGAGCTCTAAAATTCTTAAACTGTTGCCCTGAATTTTCAAATAGAATCGTGGCATCATTTTGTAGGGTAGTTTATTTTGAGCCTCTATTGGACCCGCTCTATTCAAAACAGTTTCTAAAATTGTCCTGCACATTCGCGCTCGTAATCTGTTGATGATGGCGAAAATTTGAATTTCAAATTTTAATTTTCGTTGAAATTTCAAAAAAATTATGCTTTGATTTCAATCAATCCTTCATCAACAGTTAATGCTCATTTCTAAATGACTCTTCATGATACGCCAGATCATGCAAATGTTATTAAAAACTCGTTTAACTCCATTCAAGCAGGTTCTAAAATCTCCTTCACATTCTGCGCTCGTAATCTGTTGATGATGGCGAAAAAGGTCCATAGGTTTAATAAGCGAAGGTACCGCCGAGGTTCGACAGCTGCGATCAGTCGTGGAATTTATAACAAAGGCGCGAAGAAACTATAACAACATATTTGTGTGTAATATGAAAAATGGTAAGATACTTAGAATAACTTGTTAAAACGCCAACTGTTTGACGTCAACATGTTCGCGTACATTGTGAAAACAATTCGATTAAGCTTAAGTACAGAACTCTGTTAAACGATTTTTAATAAACTCTCCATGATCTGGCGCGATCATGAAGAGTTAATAAGAAAACGAACATCAACCTGTGACCAAGGATCATTGAATCCAAAGCATAAATTTTTTGAAATTTCAACGAAAAAATTCAAATTTGAAATAGAGCGAACTTTTCTAGAACAGCAGTCCTCACGGATCTTCTGCGAATATGTGAACAGAAGAAACACGTGGTGAATAAATACTAAGATTGATTCAATAAAGCTGCCTGACACCTCGTGTTGGGATATACCTAATTGGAGGTCAAGTGATCGCTGACAGGCGTGGATAGCCGAGGCAAACTACGAAAGTCATAGAAAGTTCTATGCACGGTGATTTTCATATGAGTAGATAGCATTGTTTCATGTGGATTCAAATGTTGTACCTTTGACTGGATTTTCTTAATATGGAAATTGAGTATATTTTTGCTTTGAATATGATTCCCTGAAGTTGACTCCCGATAACGACAACGACAATTATTCTTTGAAAAAGTTTCTTAGCTAACAAAAGTATGTGGACAACTTAACAAAAAACAAATATGTCGTGGAAAAGAGATGTGGATTTTTCCTCCAGCGTTCGCATTACTTCGAACATTCTGTCTGGCATGCTGTGGACAAGATTTGTCAAGTGTTTCGTCGTTTTCCTCCCATGCAGCAGCTACCGCCCCTTCAAGTCTCGCACGCTGTTGTACTGCCGACTATTCAGTGTGGATTCGTCGAACCATGATCCCCCACAGAACTTTCAAGTTGAGTTGCCAGTTCAGGAACACGCCCGCTAATCAATCACTTTGATGCCCATTGTGTTTGGAGTCATTTTCTAGCAGAATTTTGAAATATGCACAGCGTGTGTGGCCTCGTGCAAACATATGCCTGCGTCGTGGCCCGCCTCAGAAAAGGCAAGAGGTCACCTCAGCACTCCTTGGTATTTCTGACTGCCTCATATCATACAGCACGATGGGAAGGCAAACTCCAACTTTCCTCTTGCCGTTCAAAACCACCCCGTACCATCAACAGAGGCGCCTCCAAAATTTCGTCTTGAGAACACCAACGGATCGCTACTAAGGTCTTTCCAATTAATGCTGATATCCATCTGGATCGTCGAGATTGCACTTTTTTATCAGTGATAACCTAAGAAGTAAATGCGCATAAGATGTTGCCTTCTTGGTTTTACGAATACCTCAAGAAACTGCACTTCCCCAGTTATTCCCTTCCTGTCCCACGAGCGTCGCCCATATTTGCACGCGCAAAGTCAGTCTTGCCAACTGGTGCTTGGCAATCAGACAGGAGCTTTCTTCATGGTCTCCGAGGTGATGTGCTCACTTGATCGAATAGGAGCGCTATATTGTCATTTTTGCTGTACAAGCGTGGATTCATCGCGGCATGGATCTGTGCTACGGAAGACGGCGTAGTTTGAGGCCATTCATCTGATGTCTTTGCGAAACAAACATCGTGGGTGCCTCGGACCAGGTACTGAGTGGGTAGCCATCAGGATTTTGGAGGTAGTATACCAACGCAGTCGCGAGTCCAAGCTATCTTGCATTTCTCTATTCGAATTCCTGCCAGCACTGAAAGCTCGAATCTGAGCCTGTTTCGTCTTCGTAGAGAGGACTACCACGACAAATGATGAGCACACGTTAATGGGGACTAGAGGCATAAAAATGGGACTGCCAGATCTGGCAGCCAAACTTTGTGCATCCTCAGGCGTCCACATACTTTGTTATTAAGAAAAATTTCTTCAAAACAAATAATTGTACCAGTATGTTCGCCAAAGTGCTCAGAAGTAGTGTAATCCTCTGTTTTCGCTTATGAGGAATTCAACAAAGAACGGTCTCATATCGCAAAATTCAAAGGGCAATCTTGCCAGGACAAAAATTTGAGGTGTCCACAAATTTTTGTTACGCACTGTATCGTTTTAATCGGGCAGAATCATACATCACACTTGTCTCAACAGCTTCAGCTTTCCTGCTGCGGCAACTCTCCACCTATTAGCCAGTGCAAAGAGCTCGAGTAGTGGATAACTCGTGGCCTATGCCAGAGCATCGCTCACAGTACTGAAAAGAATGGATGAACACAAACGGCAAAGAGCCAACGAATATAACCGTCCCATTTCTACCTCTTTTGAGAATATCATGAGCGAAGGCCTCAGCCCCCCAAAGTGAGTACCCAACGTGCTGAGGTACTAGGTGATAAGCTGATCAAATTTTTTGAATTAACAGGAATCAGCGTAGAAGAATAATACTGGCTTTAAACACACTCAATGTTGAACAGCTTGAATTCAAAAAAAGGGACTCTTGAAACTATTTCCGAAATCTCGAGGGAAAATCCCGCTGACGCTTTGTCTGTAGGGGTTATTCCAGGCCCTGCGTCAGCGAAGATGACAATCGTTTACCAGCATTGGAAGCCAGTTATGGGATTTACAAACTCATTCTCCCTTGCGTATCAGTAGTGCACCCTGAAGAGAATTTTTTGCGCTATCTGATGGTATGATTGCCGTTTCACCAGTGCTTAATAAACCCCCTTTTCCCAAGACTTTTTGATGCATGTCAAAAGAGCAACTTCGGACGATATTTTTCTTCAACTAAAAATCAGGTCATTCCGCACTCAAGACAGGTCGACAAATTGATCAGGTGTGGGGGCCCAATAGTGTAGGAGAAAGCACGGTGCGACAACGGTTCAACATATTTCGTTCTGGAGATTTCAGCCTTGAAGTTAACCTCATAGCGGTCGACCTAAAGCAATATCTAACGAGGATTTGAAGAGGTTTTTGGAGGCTGAGCCATCCCAAACAGTTCGAGAGATTGCAGAAAGGTCTGCCGTTGGCAAATCCACTGTTGCGGATGGTCCGAAACGCATCGGGAAGGTTAAAAAACTCGACAAATGGGTGCCCCACAACTTGAGTGATCTGCAGAAATTGGTACGTCTCGAGGTTTCTTCTTCACTGCTTTTGCGCAACAGAAACGAACCGTTTTTGAACCGAATTGTCACCTGTGATGAAAAGTGGATCATGTATGATACAGGAGACGTTCCGGACAGTGGTTGGATTCCAACGAACCATCGAGGTAATTCTCAAAGCCGAACCCTCACGAAAAAACATTCCAGCACGGTTTGGTGGTCATCGGCTGGTGTGATCCACTATAACTTTTTATCAACAGAACAGCCACGAACTCACTAAGCAAGAAACCTACTGTGAAGGAATCGACGAAATGTACCGAAAACTGCGTCAGCTGCAGCCAGCACTTGTCAACAGAAAGGATCCGATTCTTTTGCAAGACAACGCCTGCCCACACGTTTCACAAATCAAAACCCATAAATTGAACGAATCGGGGGTTGAAGTTCTACTTCACCCGCCATTCTCCAGACCTTTCACCAACCGACTATCACCTTTTCAAATACTTTCAACTTCCTTGTCGGAAAATACTTCATCAATTAGGGTCATCAAAAAAAAGCCTTCGTAGATTTCGTGGATTCTCGACCACCCAGTTTTTTCCTTTGGTGGGATTTCGACTGTCTTCACATTGGCAAAGTGTGCTGATCCGGATGGTGCCTATTTGTATTAAATCCGATGAGTATTAAGAAAGTTATGATCGTTCAAACTGAAACACTCGGAACGCTAAGAACTTTCCGGACAGCCTAATATATACAGGGGGGCCAAAAAAAGTCATTTTACCTCTATGACTTTCAAGGCGCTATAAGTTACACTTTATTAAATTTTTATCGGACATTTTTACTACCATATTAAAGAGCACATTAAATACTATAATGATACTGCGCCACAGCCTTCTGGAGGAGCGCCACCGAGAGATTCAGCCGCGCGAAAGTGAATGGGGACCGGAGTTGAGCGAGATCGTTGATTTCTCCGCCACTGTAGACCACCCTGTTGAGCTCCGCCCGAACCGAGTAATTGAGGGGGTTCAGTTCAGGAACCCCGCTTAAATACTCCATCTTTTCCAGGTACTCAACGTTCTTCCATTCCAAGTAGGCGAAAGTTTTTCCAACGCCCTTCGATTAAATAAGTTGTCACCCAATCCTGTAGCAGTACAAAGTTTCCAAGAAGGTACGGGCGACGACATGAAGATGGGATATTCTCCTCGAGTTGCTCGATGTAGCCACCAGCGCACACCCTCAGTCTGGGGCCCACGAAGAAAATATCGGTTCATCCATTCCAGGTACGACCGGTCCACACCATCAACCGGCGCCTTGGTGAATGGGGTGAAGATGATTTCCTGGACCGTAGCGACGTTGCCGGAGCTGCTCGATGTTTGAGCTCTTGCAGGTCAAGAGTACTGGTCTCCAGGTAGCTATCCATGGGTGATTCCATTCAAGAAGTTCCGCAGCTGTTTGGAGGCCACGTGAATTTCAAAGGCGTTCTCCACTGAGGCCGTGACTGGAGATGACTTCATATTTTGGTGTACATGAAGTGAATGGCGGCAGCTGGCTCCTGCTTATAGAGAAAGATCTTGGGTAGCTTCCGCCCTGATACTCATATCCACTTCCTCTGTCTGGGCTGCGAAAACTTCGCTCATATGTGACTCGGCCGGAATGACTTTTTTTTGCCCCCCCCCCTGTATATAGAAGGTTTGTTGTTTTTTCGCCTTTTTATTTGCATTTTTTTCCAACACCTACTTGGAAGAAAACCAGCGTCAAGCTAAAATTTATCCCTGGCTTCTGAGCACCTTCCAGCACTAACCGTCACCCAACAAAAGAATTTCTGTACCAGTGAAACTCCAAACATTCCCTAGGTTCATAAGACAAGATCCCAGCAAAATTGCTCCCTCTATTTGCAGGAATTTAGTTTGGATGAACTCCGGTGTTCTGATACATATGTACTTCGGCTAACATGGAAAACCATAAGGCCCCGACTGAAAACAGGTGGAAATTACAAAAGTTATAACGATTATTTACTATTTTCTACCACTGCCGTGTCAACTGAGCAAGCTGGGATCCTTAATTCCTTTGTGCTCCAACCTACAAACTGTTCTGTTGAAATTCGCGCGCGTGGGAGGAACAGGCAGCTATGCCATTAGAATAGCCAATGCGCACGCGCCCGCGCTATGCGTTGGGGCGCATTTTCCTAGACCCCCTTAAGTAAAGCAACCTGCCTTTAAAGGGTTAGAACTTCTTTAAAGGCAGACCGTTGGGAAAGGGAAAACGCACTCGTGAAGAAAAAGATTTGAGTTTCCCGAAAAGTACTGAAATGTTTGTAAAATTTGCCAAATTCAGGCAGAAAATCAGCGTTGCGGATCAGTTCCAGATTTTCGAAATCGGATGCAAACTGCTTTGACTTGAACGCAGATAATTTTCTGAAAAACTTAACTGTTTGAAAATAAAACCAGCGGCGATATTAGAAGATTCCCTCCTTCCAAAAACCACAAGGCAGTTGGCACGAAAAGTCCCTAAAGACGAGTATGGTTGAAACGTCTGGCAGGACGGGATTCCGTGCCTTAAGCAGGCACTGCGCAGCGCCCTTTCCAAGGAGAGCACCCTTATAATGGCCCCATCAAGCTACAAATTACCGACCCAAACGCCTACCACGCCAGCCCGCCCACAAATGGACGACCCTTCTTTGCGCTCTTATTGATTCATTTGCTAAGCAAATTATGAAGCGAAGGCATTGGTTTGAAGCGGCTGCGGTGCTGCATGGATATATTAATACATATGTGCATTCGTACTGCCACAGCGGTTACTAATATGCCTACGGGAAACTTGTCAGAAATTGCTTTTCAATAATGAAGAGTTTCCTTCGCAGTTTTCGACCATTTCACTGCGTTTTTTTTTCGCCATTTTCCTGTTATATAGCGCTCTGCTAGCATTTTAGGCCGAGTACCAAATTATCGTGCCAACAAGTGTTTTTAAAGTTTTCGGGACTCATGAGATAATCGCGTTGGGAATTTTCTGAAGAACACTCCGAGTTGCTCGAAAAACCCGTTTCTGTGTACCTTTTCAGTGGGGCGTATTCGGATATCCAGGAATGCATCTGGAATGCATCTCTTCCTGGAATGAGAACAAGCAGTAGTTGGTTTAGCACCCTTTAGCTTTATCTCTGCATGCGCCATGGTTAGGTTCCCACGCAGTGGTGGTGGGATGGTGCAAGTTCTACGCAATGCCTGTATACGCGAGCAGACGTCTTCATAGGATTCAGAGAGGCTCATGGCCAAGTTCTACACTCGTTGCAGTATTGTCCGTGACCGCCGCATAATCGCGTGTCCGCCTCATCATCCGCCACGGAGATTGGCAACCGCACGCCGCCAGATCCGTGCTCCGCCAATTCCTGAGCCCGATAAAGAAGACCAATTGCTGGAAAACGTCTGATGCGAACGATATGGTAGTCCCGTCGTTCGTCGAAAAAAACCAGGCTGGCGCCGCGCCAAGCCCGGTCGCGTGGACACGCCCCATCATCCGCAGCGAACTGGGTACTATAAGTATTAGGCGGTTACATGAGTTCGTTCCCCGACTTTTTTGTAAATATCAATAGCGAGCCAGCCTGAAGATTAGATATGCACCATCACCATCCACTACACGACGCCAACGCTCAGGCAGCTTGTCGATTCCATCGTCCCAGAAGGACGGGGGCTGGGACCCGAAGAAGGCCACAATGCCGCACAATCACCACTGTGACCTGGTTTTACACTGGTAATTGTGCGTCATTGTAGCCTGCAAATGCAGGTTGGGTGAGTGATAGCTAGTGTGGTGAAAGAGTATCATGTACAGGCCATGCACACGTGATGACGAAATACCGACCTCCATGTAAACGAAATACGGAAGGATCGAAACAAGGGGGGGGGGGAAACTTATGCAACAACCTAATAGTACTGTTTGATCATCTACGCACTTACGAAATGCTGCCAACTTATTAATATTTCCAGTTAATTTTGTATTAGTTCAATTAATGAAAGCTTTGTACTAATTTTCTCCTACATATACGGGTTCCCTACAAAGCAGGTTTCGCTATACAAGACTCAGCACGCTGACACCATTGCGCTGTTCGCTACTCACTGCCCCACCCATTACGACCCCCCCCCCTCTCCCAGCGACCGAATACGACCCCTTGTTGGGGAATCCCCAACAACGATGTGCCCTGCTCCGGCTAAAGACGGGCGCAGCGTCTTTAGCCGGAGCAGGGCTTATCTCGGTTCGCTGCGGAAGCGCGGAATGGGGCAAAATCTGAGATCGCGGACTGACCTAGATAGTTGGGCAAGGATGAGCTTCGGTACAACAGGAAATCGCGAAATGTTTATTTGAAGGAGATTAGGATCAATGTGATGCAAAATGAATTTTTTTCTGCAATGCGATACTGACCGTCTCTCTGGAAATATCATAAACGTCTGTTTTTGAGTCCCAACGGACTAGAGAAACAGTTGGTCACGAAGTTGAGGAAGGATTCATTTTCAGAATAACGAAAAGTTACCTGAAAACGAAACATACCTTAGTTCTGCGGTTCCTTCGGATAATTCGCTATACCCAACTGCAGAAACTTCAAAAGGTTTCACAAAGTTGTTGTTCACAAAGACAATCCTGTCTTCGAATCCGAGTTCCATAGTATAAAACACATTGTCCAGTAGTAGATAATGAAGAGAAAATGCCCGCAAAAGTTTCGCCTAGCAAAGAATAACAGCAATCTGACATCGTAAATGAGCTTGCAATGCCGAGATAGCAAACCAGAATCTTTCGAAGTAACCTTGTCTAATGGATCTGGGAGCAAACAGAATTCAGGCAGTTTCTCTGCCCATTCGAACATTAGAACCATTTGAACATGGAACATATCAGTGTAGTCTTCTGGGGTTGCTACATGTCTCAGACTTGAATCCTTAATTAGAGTTTTATTCGACAACACCAGTGAAATTGCAAAATCGCCACTGACTAAGTTGCTGTGACTTACATCATCACTCATGAGAATGTCTTCTAAAGAGCGACATAGCATTGCACGTCGCCTTTTTTTTTGATCCTCATACGCATAACACTGTTCTGCTATGAGACCAATGTTTGGTAATGGGCTAGTCGGTGTTACAGGCAGGGCTGAGTTCTGAAATCACATTACTTGTAATTATTATAGCATGCGCGCCATTAACTCATTTTTCCTGATCATATTTTCAGCACGTTCAGAAAATGTCTTTGAGCTTTGCCACTGCTCAACAACAGAAAAGTCCATTTTAAACTGTTCAGGACATCATGTCCATCAGCGAAAAAGTCCATTTTAAACTGTTCAGGACATCATGTCCATCAGCGAAAAACAGAAAACATAGGTAATGAAACTGCACGATGTTTTCACTTGGGTTCAAATGCAGAAAAAAACACGAAAAGCACTGGATATGAAAAGCCACGCAGCCATTCAGGGCGGGTGAACACCTAGACCTCCCGTTCACTTATCAAAAGGGGTCACCAGAAGAGACGGCATTAACCTGTAGTACGGTTGTCAGAGGGATTAAATATGTAAAGAAAAAGGTAGATGAGATGAAGGAGCTATTGTGACCGAAGAAGGCCCCTTTCATGATTGAACGTATACACAGCCGCCACAGAAGCTTAGTTCTCGAAAAGTCCTGCGGTATAAAATGAGTTGCCGTCTTCTGGTGGAGCGCATCCAACATTTTCGACGAAACTGTGAAAACTAATGTTCAACCCTAGCAAGAGCACTCTTCAACGAAGTTAAGAGCATTTGCAAGCAGATCAAAACCCGGACGATCTTCTTATATGAATGGGATGTTGAATGTTCCGATGACGGAATATCGAAGATACGGCTTGATCGCAATATTCGTTTCCTTCAACAAAGTGCAATAGTGTCTCAGTATCGGATCCTTTCCCCTCGTGATCTTCCTGTGTAGCGGACCACTAAAAGCCGAAGGCTAAGAAAATAACTGCTTTAGATACATTCTGACATGAACTCGAAGTCGGAGCAGATTCAGAGGTGGATTCCTCGCGGCCCATTGTCAACTTCATCACCCCGCGCTCAAAGGCGGGGGGGGGGGGCAGAGAAGAGAAATCTTGTGTTTCTGCAGGTCTAATAGGGGGTATAAGCCAGACACACTGCTGGACATAATTATATTTCCACCTACGATTCTCTGGAAATCTTTTATTAAAATAATTTTGCGAGTTTCCTCATCAAGATCAAATTTTACTCCGAGAACATTAAATATGACCTTAATTTTTTTGAAAAGCCACGTAGTGTTTGGCACTACTATACTCCCACCTCTTGGTTTCTTGTTATGAGTCGCTTCTTCTTGATCAAAAGTCGTATTTGTAGCAATTTTTTCTGTTCTAGGTGATGGTAATATGAAAACCGTTATCAGACTTCGAAAAAGGCTGAAGCGTAGCCAGAGAGAACAAGGGCCTGTCGAACCGCCAAATTGCGCGCAATCTCGGCTGAGGCCATCCAGTTGTCAATAGTCTCGTAAAGGGTCCTGCGAGATATGGAACAAAAAAAAATCACAAACATCCTCAATTGCTGTTCGACCGGGATATGCGCCGCATCTTGAGAGAAGCATTCATTAGTAACAAGTCAGTGTCCCTGGGCGTCGCACACGGCGCCCTGATCTGAATCCAACGGAAAACGTGTGGGGTTCCATAGTCCGCAGGATTTCTGCCAATAACGCTTGACTGCAGGACTTGGGTGACCTCAAGAAGGCAAATACTGAAGCGTGGCACCAAATTCTTCAAACTTTTATCTATAAGCTCTATTTTAGCGACAAGGATTTTCAAGTCATTCAAAGAAACGGGGGCCCAATAGAATATTGAATTGGCCATTTAGTTTACTGTTCGGCTTTCATTGCTGAATGAAGCGCTTCGTTAAGTGGAAGTAAGGTTATGCCAAATAGGCCAAGGTACTGTTTCTCAAAAGATTGAGATAGAAATGCTTGTAGCATTTAAAGTAAATTTTGGTCCTAATGAGCAAGCTTGCTTTTCACTGAGCCTGTTTAAAAAATATTTGGACGAAAGATTCCCAGAGAATCAAACGGGGACTATAATTATGTCCAGCGGTGTATTCAAGGGCTCATCGTGTACACTGTCAGGAGGTGGTGTAGTGTCAAGTGGCCGCTCACCACTCGCACGGTCCTGGGTTCAGATCCCGGACCGCGCGAGTGGTCCGCCTAGGCCACCAAGCCTTCTACCCTCCAGGGGCGGTGAACTGATACCAGAATCGTCTGGGAGGATAATAACATTGACTTGCACATCGGCTGGCCCCCGCAAGTCATTGTACAGGCCACATCGCATTTATTAAAGCCACTGCTATTCTGAATGGAATTAGAGTGCGTGCCGCATCCCACAAAGGGATTGATCAACGGCGAAAACTCTATCCTTTTATCCTCCATCTTATGCACTAATGGTTCATGAATCGGCTCTACTCAATTATTCCGCTCCTAAAGAAACTCTCTCTGAAACTGGGGTTATGGCATTTATCAGATGCCCTGGTCACAGATGAGAATTTGTTAGTATCGCTCTCTTGAGGTCTTTAGGTTAAATCTTCATTCAACGGCCTAACGTTTCGACAGGGTCGTCTTCTTCAGAGGCCTAAACGTGTTTCGAGGTAAGGAGATGAACACTACCCCGTCAAGCGCCCAACTAACCCTAGCAGTTCCGATGACATGTTCGGAACTCCGCAAGGAAATTCTACACAATACGAGATGTGCACTCACCAGAACTCCACCGTGAATCCGCCGTCACATGAGGATGTTAGACAGTAGCAAAGGAGACTTACTCTAGCGTCTCCTTATACGTATGAAGTTGAGGAGAGGAGTATCACCGGCTAATATAACTCACAGTACAATATAAACGGCGAAAGTTCATTGGTTTGACGGACGCTCATCACGGTGGTTCATCCGAGGATTTCTGCCGGAAATCCAGAACGCCTCCAGCGCCTTTCTTGCTGAGATTTCCGTCTCGTGCGCCAATATTGTGCACTTAATTTCGAAGTTGTTGCCGTTGTACTCCTCAGTTCTGTGCCTGCCCAGCGCTGTCGTGGACCTACTGCGCCCCATACCAGTGAGATGTTCGTTAATTCGAATACCTAGCGGTCTTCCTGTCTCTCCGATATATGTGGATCCACATGTCCGACAGTCTATCTGGTAGATCACACCTAATTTTGTGCAATCCCCAATGTGTCACGTGGACAAATAACGCAATCTCTCAATATGCACTGTTGATCGTAGAGCCTGTTTCGAACTAGTTGCTGCTTGACGTTGCACAAAATTAGGTGTGATCTACCAGACAGAATGTTAGACATGCGGATCCACATATATCGGAGAGACAAAGACCGCTAGGTGTTCAAATTAACGAACAACTCACTGGTATGAGGCGCAGTAGGTCCAGGACAGCGCTAGGCAAGCATAGAACTGAGGAGCACAACGGCAACAACTTCGAAATTAAGTGCACAATATTGGCGCACGAGACGGAACTCTCAGCAAGAAAGGCGCTGGAGGCGTTCCGGATTTCCGGCAGAAATCCTAGGATGATCCACCGTGATGAGCGTCCGTCAATAACCAATAAACGTTTATACCATACTGTGAGTTATTGTGGCTGGTGATACGTGCGGCTCCTCGACTTTATACGTATAAGGGGACGCTAGAGTAAG
Organism: Cooperia oncophora; assembly: GCA_036418165.1. Classification (NCBI taxonomy): domain Eukaryota; kingdom Metazoa; phylum Nematoda; class Chromadorea; order Rhabditida; family Trichostrongylidae; genus Cooperia; species Cooperia oncophora. Next base: position 95,163 of record MU911928.1, on the reverse strand, counting down.
CCTCATTTGCTACTGACTAACATCCGCACGTGACGGCGGATTCACGGTGGAGTTCTGGTGAGTGCACATTCCGTATTGTGTAGAATTTTCTTGTACAGTTCCGAACACGTCATGGAATCCTAGGGTTTTTTCGGCGCTTGACGGGGTAGCGTTCATCTCCTCAACTCGAAACACGTTTAGGCTTTTGAAGAAGACGACCCTGTCGGAACGTTAGGCAGTTGAATAAATATTTCACCTAAAAACCTCAATAGGCACAGCAATACCAACGAATTTAACAACGATGCCGAAGGTTACAACAAGAGAGAAGCTGGAGAATATACAGATGAGAATGTTCCTTGAATATGGTGCAATCTGTCGCTAGGTTGGTGCAAGGGCTTTACCGAACTGAAATCATTTTCAACCTGCATTGTCAACCGCAGGTGCTATTTAGCGCCAAATTGGCCGCAAATGACCTCGGCGTCAAAAATAAGTGCGCTTTACTACTACTAAGTTCCAGCCAAAATGTTTCATAAGTTTTTTGGGTTATGATGGCTTAGCAAGCCCACCAGTAGCTATCTGTCCCTTCTAGAAGTCGTTATCCATTTTCGTTACCTGAACATTTCCATTTACTCGTACACCGGCACATAATCAATAACCTCAAATTCCGAAAATAAGGACGCATGCGTACTATACACCATTTTCACCTGAAAAACCAAAGAAACAACTCCCTTTTTCTACGGCAAGAGGTAACGAGATTCTAAATAGAAATCTAGAGTTTCAAAGATGAGGACGATTCAGGATGCTCTTCAGGTGCTCTGGAGTGACGTAGCGTAATTTACAGACGTGCCGAATTTGCGAATGCACGCTTTATGACGGTTGGTATCTATGACGGTTTGTGACCTACACGGATACGGAGATGTGAGAGTTCGGGTTCACTGCCATTCAAAAAGACGATTCATCACCAGAAGAGCTCGAAAACGTTTTTTTCGCCTAAACTATGCATACAGGGGCAGTTGATTCCCAATAACTATTTTTATTTTCCACTATTTTTAGCGCTGAAGCCATTTGGGGCCAGCTTGGCGCTTAATAGATCCTGCGGGAAAGATGCGGGAGCCGTTGAAGGGATTTTAAGGTGCCTCACTAGATGCCAAATGAGGTGCTTAGATTTTGGCCTTGTTTTGCATTGATTTTTTCCACAGAAGGTAAGGAATACCTCAAAATCTATATATACTCAACGCCACAGCTGAACGGATTCGAATAAGATAAGTAATCGCCCACTTCGAGGATTTCTTTTTACTGCTTTTTTTGGCATTCCCAGCAATGCTCAGCGAAAATGAACCACATCCGTGTGATCCGTGCATGGACCCTCACATCATGCAACAAGCCGTTTCCAAAAAGCTCACCATGTCCTGAACTACTGGCCTTGTTAGGTCATGTATTGTGTTGTGTGCTCCTTACACATTTCCCTATTCTTTGAAAAGTTAGAAAGAAGGGGATATGTGGCAGCTTAAGATTTACAAAAAAAATGTGCGAAAAAAATTGAGTGTCGTCGCAATTGTTCGGTGTGTGGACGCAAAACACTTGAACCACTATAGCGATTCCGGGTGTGTTAGCGTAGAATTTGGAGAGCTCTAAGGACAGTAGGAGACAAAATAACTGACAATGGCGCTACCCCTGCTCGTTGAAGGGATTAGACTCCGCTGCTGTGCCTATTCCTTCTACTTCCCCGCGCCTGGCAAATCAAGTGCATTCCAGCACGACGGGACAGGAAACTGAGCCTGACCGTGCAATTGATTACAGTGACAAAATGCACAATCAGAGGTACTCGTGACTACCAAACCTTCAATAATCCACCCCTTCAATATGACAGACACCGCGCTCAAGCAATTTGTTAAAGTCGTTCCTTCTGCAAGTAGTCCAGCCTGCAGACTCAAATACTGTCCCAGTTCCGCGATTGCAGAGCGAGAGAGGAGGGTGCTCCAGCCAACGAAAGTTCTAGTTCTGACACTCGCTCAGAGGGAGCATCCACCCAACGGAGGTCTTCTTCACAGCTGACGCAGAGTCTTAGCTATAGTTTGTTAGAGCATATTTTTAAATTGCGTTTTCATTTTTACCGAGAGCGCTCGTTCTCATAAGTAACTCAGCTACAATTTACCAATTTGGCTGACGCACACTACTGCGCGTCCGGCCGGGGTGCTGATTGCTGATAGGATTTCTGTGCTGACCACTAACACTTGGCTTGGTTCCATGTCTCAAAGTACGGCTTACTGCACCATATTTCACCATTTTAATGAACATTTGCCAATGTCTGCTGCTTATCACGTTTCTAAAAACACCCACCATTTGATGGAAATAGGGCAACTTAGCGGTTGAAAGAGGTTCGGTGGTAACATTATCCAAGTCTTGGTGGAAGCTACTTATTTCCTAGCGTTTCCGTTGAGCAGCTTTCAGTCCGTCTGCTGGTGGCCCTTATCACTCCTCCCTGACAAACATCTGCTTTTACTTTTGGAAGAATCTTTAGAGTTTAGCGGTTGAATCAATTTGGTCTATATAGCTCAAGGATAGAAAGTGCCTGGCTCACCAAGCCTTTGCTCATCGATTCCTGGACCACAGTGGTGAAAATCAACCGCAAGCAGAGTAGGGAGGGGGACAGATACTACCTCTAAGCCCTTGTCAGGAGCAGTATCACAACGTGTCTCTTGCCACCGAAGTCTCCCACCATGTCCGCTAAAAATGTCTGAATCACTTACTGGAGGGTAGTTCCCAGTGTTGCTACGACTCGCGTTGTTAAGGGCTGTTGTGTCCTATCAGCTGTTATAACGTCCTGCCACTGACTGATAAGGTTCCCATCCTGCCCCCTACCTGGAAGCGACACCTTACCGTCGCCGTGGCGCAATTTATAATGTTGTTGAGCTTCCTTTTGCAAGGCCTATTATGGTGTCTTATCAGCTGTTATCACTGCCTACCACCCACCAATAATGTTCCCATAAGGCCCCTGTCTTACTACTTGGATCCAAGGTCCCGTCGTTGCTCTGGCCGGTGCTATGAACTTGGTGTGACCCTCCCCTTCTAGAACCCACTGTGCTATCTTATCAGCTCTTATCAGTTTCTGCCACTCACCGGAAATGTTCCCATCCTGCCCCCTATCTCCCTACTTGGATCCAGCGCCCGGCCGTTACTCTGGCCGGTGTTATGAGTTTGGTAACCCACTCTTTTTAAGGCTCCTCATGGTATCTTATCAGCGGTTATCACTTCCTGCCACCCACCATAATGTTCCCATCCTGCCCCCTATGTTGCTACTTGGATCCAACGTCTGGTCGTTACTCTGGCCGACGCTATGAACTTGATGCCCCTCCCTTTCCAAGGCCCCCTGTGGTATCTTATCAACTGTTGTCACTTCCTGCCACCCGCCAATAATATTCCTGCCCGACCTCCTACATCACTTATAAGTTTCAGCGCTTTATCACTATTTTGAAGAAAGTTATGAATTTCCGGTCAAACACACACACCACAAACATTACACACACACGCTCACACCAACAGACAAACTTAGCGGATTATATATAGTAGGATTGCACTTTTCCATAGAAAGCACACACATTCGACAGCAAGGCATCTCGCAAGGTAAGGCCTGTTCAAATCACCACCGGTGCAAGTGGTTGATGCAAAAGCTCGAAGTGCTTTGCTCTTCGTAATCCTAAACTCATAAGCAGAGTTTTCGGAAGCTTCTCTTTGTTGGAAGTTCTATTTCATTCAATTTTTTCAGTTTTCCAGTTTTTATTTTTTTTTGTTGTTTTTCGTTTTGTTTGGACTGGATGGCGTGTAGTACTGGAGGATGCGAAAAAGCGAGGAGTGGTACAGAAACCGCTGAGTGTCGAGTTGCCACCAGGTTCGGAGAACTCGTAATTGATTTGACGACCATGTTTTGGCTGTGCTTGAGGGCTCAGTGCAAATTCTTCTGCAACTTTGTTTCACAGTATAGTTATGTGAAGTTATCGCATCAGAAGCCAGTCGCATAGATTATTGCGCTCTGTCACACCTGCGCACAAGTTTGCAGCTCTCTCTAAAAGTCCCTCGGGGCAGAAGGATGTGCACATGTAGCAGGAAACACGATGTCATCAGAGCTTTCTTTTCCATATAACTTCGCAGTGATCACGCCATTGAAGATTTTGAACTGCGTGCTCAGGTAGGACAGCCAGCTTTTGCGTGGGACTTCTTGTGTGAGCATAACGTACTACTGCTGTTCATTAGACGGAAACCTTCGTCCATTTCAGACTGTGTTCAAGTCGCGATAATTGTATCAGTAGTACATTGATTGTAGGCCTCCCGGCATAAGTTCTCCCTGTTTTGCTCATAGAGCAGATCGCCAGTATTGGTGCTAGGCGCTGAGAAGAAGATAGACCGAAGTATGAAATATCAAAATCTGAAACGGCTGGCTGGATAAGGAAAAATTATGCATTGTTGAATGATGTTGACCGCTACTGCATGTATATATGAGTTAGGACCCTCTATAAAAATGGACTCCTTACCAACGGAATATACATGGCTTATAAAAGGAAAACTAGCAACAGACTGGCGTACAAGACCGAAGTATGAAATATCAAAATCTGAAACTGGATAAGGAAAAAATTATGCATTGTTGAATGATGTTGACCGCTACTGCATCTATATATGAGTTAGGACCCTCTATAAAAATGGACTCCTCACCAACGGAATATACATGGCTTATAAAAGGAAAACTAGCAACAGACTGGCGTACACTCGAGATAGTGGTTAACAATAAAATGCTCGGTGTTCAGAATACGTGTGATTGTGTATTCTGTCACCGTATTCATTGCATTGTCAGAATGAAGTTAACATTTCCTATCCAGTAGCGCTGAAATGCAGTTGATTACCAACTGCGGGGTATAGGAATAGACAGCTTCTGCAGATCAAAGGTCTTCCCTTTATCGAGCAGGTATTTTGTTTTCACTGTTATTAAGAAATGCCACACTGTCTACTGCACCTGGGATTGCCCGAATAGGGCACCGCGTCGAGATCAAAAAACAAATCAAACCATTAAAATCGGGTAAGCACAGCATCGAGGATGTCATTCCAAAAAAAAATTAGAGACGAGGACTCGAAAACGGAAAATGAACTTCATCTTTGTGCGACTCGTATTCAGAACTGAAGACTCAGAAACGAAAAATGAATTTCACCTTTGTGAGACTCGTATTCAGACTGCCTTAGCGAGTGACAATAATGGTGGCGTGTATGTGGTTAGCGGGGCAGGAGCGATCTGACATATTTTTGGAGTTGTGCTTTCTTTTTAAAAGGAGATGTGTAATATCGAAAATATACAGCATTGTCATCCTCGTTCTTTCCAGTTTTTGAACATCTAGATTCCTGCAGAGCCAAGAACACCATCGTTGCGGGTCGTATTCGGTGATGGGGGTCGTATCTGGCTTCGAGAGGAGTTTTTCCGAGCCGCGAGAAAACCCTTTCGGTTATTGACTTTCGCGATATTTTCCCGTTTGCATCCGCTGTACCGCATGCTGAGAAACCCACTCCACCACAAGCGCTACATCCATTTTGTCATAAGACCAGCTGCTATCTCTGCAATTTTTTTGTTGATCTGTGGGATACCCAAAAAAACAACCTGCCGAACCACTGCAGTCCGTCCTTTTCAAAACTGATCGGTATATGTAGCACCCAAATCGCAGGACAAATCCTGCGATCCGAATGTTGCACACATTGCACACAAGCGTGGTCGTTAGGGGTGCGAGCGCTTTTGGAACGGAACCGTTTTCAGAATAGTCCATATTCCACTTTCGCGCAATCTTGGCATGATGTATGCCGTCCTCGCATTTCTTCTAGCCTTGCCAAAATTGGGTAACTTTATAAAAGGCCTACGTTTCGGCGTCTTCGCCTTCGTCAGAGCTTGGAATGTTCAGGATACATCTCGAGACCTGCACGCTCAAACATTTCAACATTACTCAAGACAGTTCCCACATACCAATAAATCACCCAACGGTATCGCTCTAGGGCGGGACGCTGGCTTACCTTGAACTCGGCGCGACGCGGGGACGATCACCCTGTAGAGGCTCAAGCATGGAGTAGGAATTAATACTAGTAACCTTCCCCCAACCTCCCGGTAGGCCAGAACTTGCAGAGGTCGAGAAAGGCAGCGAGCTCACGCGTCATGACCACACGCTCTTCCTTCCAATTCATTTGTGGGTCCTTAGCTGTGATCCAAAAGCCTCCATTGTCTTACGCGCCGTGATCTCGACTTCCTGCGCTAAAATAGTCACCGCTACGTCAAATGACGTGCCTCCATGGTGCTGGCTACAGTGAATCCCTAGCATTGTTTGGGCTTGTGACCTCTCAAGACCCTCCAGATGCTTCTTGCCCTGTACTCGAAGGGGCCGACCTCTTTTTCCTATATATTCGCACCACAACTTTGGCAATTTATCGAATACATAACTGTGGATTTCATGCAGTCACCCTGTTTACCGAAGGGGCAGATCACACAGTCAGGAGCGCTACATAAGGTATCCTGGAATCGGTTGCGAGCTCGACATACCGTTACAGCGAAAGTTGCTCAGGAGCCTTAGCGGCTCGATAACCTTTCGTTATAGCCTAAATGGTTAATGAGCCTTCGTGGCTTCCTTAGTAGTGGAGAGACCTTCGGTAGGTAGGGCAGTGGGAGTGATACGGAATACCCCGCAACTCCCACAGACCGCTTCTACGGGCAACGGCCCTTCCCAACTGGACGTCTACGCAGAGCTTGTGCGCGTCACTGGTACCCCACCTCGTACCCACATCCGACTCTCAGAAAAAATGCTATACGATCGTTATATTTTTGTGATCACATTCCCTTGTTGTTTGTTGTTGCCACAATAAACTAATTTTTTGAAGCGCTTCCAGCCTTGCGATTAATACCAGTAACCTCGCACTTCGTCTAAATTGAACCTCATCGGCCTTACATGGGGCCGAACCGATTTAGTCTGTGCGAGTTGAGCAGGCATCATCAAGCGAGGGGAGGCACAGGACCCTCCGTGATCTAAGAAATCAGATGCGTGTGTGAGGACCAGTATAGGTCTCGAGGATCAATTGTGATCTCAGCAGTAGAGCCCATCGGTCGGAACACACTGTACGGGAGCCAACCATTAGAGGGGGAGTGGGTAACCAGATCAGTACCTCTTGCTAGATCATCGAAGGGGCCGACCTGTTTCTCCTATAATCCAATTCCTATTCACAACCACAGCTCTGGCAATGTGTCGAATAGGTACATTGCCAGAGCTGTGGATGTAATATGTATGCTATTAGATAAACTGTCTAGCGCAAAACTGGGGGAAGGAGGCTTCATTGAATCATTTGATGTTAGATCCCTGTACACCAATGTTTCAAATGATGCCGTTTTGGAAGCCACGTACGAGCTACTGCGTGAGCACGAACCGACACCTAATCTTCACGGATTCACGATTTCGCAACTAATGACAGTTTTACCGGAGTGCATACAATGCTCACTAGTCAGGTGGCCGGTGAATATTACAAGCAGCTGAGAGGCTTGGCGATGGGGCAACGGCTAGCTCGTGTATTAGCCATAGCGTTTGTGTCTATAATAGAGAAGCCCGTTCTGGACCGTAGACCAATCCTATATTCTTGATACATTGATGACTGTCTCGTAATATGTGCAGCACAAAGCGTAATGGATGCCTATTTCGCTCTATTGAATGACCAGTAAGAGAACATCAAGTTCACACGGGAAAAACCCGTGGGGATATTGGCTACCTTTCCTTAACATTCAGGTCCAGGTTTCACGAGGACATTCAGGACCAAGTGGTATCGGAAGCCGACTCAAGAACATTCTGGTCCATTACACCTCAGCCCATCCGATAAAAGCAAAACAGGAGGTCATTAGAAATTTGTTCAGAGTGGCTAACATGGTGTCATCAGAAACAGCTGAAAACAAAAGGGATGTGGCCCAGGACACTGCGTTATCTAATTTATATAATGCTGTGGAGTAGCGCAGCGGGGGTCATCCACATGTCGAAGGCCTCCCAATGCAACAACGCCTGTAAGGCCGATGAGGTTCAATTTAGACGAAGTGCGAGGTTACTGGTATTAATCGTGATGCTAGAAGCGCTTCAAAAAATTAGTTTACTGTGGCAACAACAAACAACAACGGAAGGTGATCACAAAAATAGAACGATCGTATAGGATTTCTTCTGAGAGTCGGATGCGGGTTCGAGTTGGGGTGCCACTGAAGCGCACAAGCCCTGCGTAGACGTCCAGTTGGGAGTGGCCGTTGTCCGTAGAAATGATCTGTGGGAGCTGCGGGGTCTTCCGTCTCTCTTCCCACTACCTACGAGGTCTCACCGCTACTCGGGCACAAGCCACGAAGGCTCCATAGCCACTTAGGCTATAACGACAGGTTATCGAGCCACTAAGGCTGTAACGATATGTCAAGCCACAGAGGCTCCGCTGGCTCTCCTCCCACTCTGGGTGGGCCACTAAGGCGCTGACAGACAAAGAGAGCCCTAAGAAGTTTGATGAAGAAGACGAAAAACGAGAAACCCCTAAAGGCGACCTTACTGGTAATCGGACCACTTTTTATATGCCTCGGTCCCGCCTCCCCGCGATAAAGTGACCCATTGCAGAGAAGACCTCTGATCCCCCTGAGATCACCTCCCTACAGCGGTCTGCGCCTCAGAGGCATCCGCAGTGGTCGGTTTTGACAAGCATCCTCCTCTCTTGCTGACACTCCCCCCCCCTCCCTGCAGTCGATGTCCTCATCGACCGGTCGACTCCTAGCGGTAGCAGCTGTAAGTGGGGGACCCTATTGCGCTTAGTAGAGCTGCTTGGCGGCTGCCACCCCCAGGTATGCCCTGTAGAATTGAGAAATGGGCTCCGGGCTCTCTGCCTCTAAGAATACCTTGCCTCCACTCAGTACATTGCTGGGTGTGGCCACCATCTGCTCTGAACCGGCAAATTGTCGCAGCATCGCATCCATAGTGCTCCACAGCTGCGCCATGGACATCCAGTCCTCCGACGCGATGTCACGGGCATCCTTGGTGTTGCAATGCGACCTCCCTCTTCAAGATGTACCTTGACGAGCTTGACGATCTCTTCCAATGTTCACATCTGCGCTCTATCGGGTAGACAATGATCCAGATTCCGTAGGTAGACCAGTCCGCCAGAACCTCCTTCACGGTCACGAACGACCTCGCAACCCTTGCGATGAGACCCTCCTCGCAGGCCGCCTTTCTCCGTCAGTGCGGCGGTTTAGACGCGGCAAATCTGACAGGCCCCTGTTTGCGTGGCATTGCTACGCGATCTGCCTCCTTGAGCTCTTCCTTTGCTTTTTCGCACGCGATTTCGTAATCGTTGTGGTACTCGATCGGAGGGTGCCGTGCAATCGCCTTCGTACAAATGAACTTCCATTCTGTACACCTTCCAGCTTCACAAATCCATCTTTACATAGCTGCATCTTCTCTGCAACGGAAATTTCTGTCCTTATAAAGATGGAGGCGATCTTCCACGAAGACCATGGGTCCTTCATCGGTTTTCGAGCAAATGCACCAAGAAATGGAATCCCACTAATATCTGCGAGCTTCGTTTTGCTGGAGCAGCGATCCTGGCACTAGAATTCAAGATGCCCTCTCTCGGTGCTGTTTGCGATCACGGCTCCTCTGAAACAACTGCACTGAATTGTTGCAACAATCACCTCTTTTTCCTACCCCTACGACCTCTACTGTGAACAGTGTCTACTCTATCAACTGAAAGTTCTTCAAGGACGAATCGCAGTGAATCAAACAGAACTTTCAATGGTTCTCTATCATACCCTATTCTGGTCACCAGGGCCGGATCACTGTTTTCAAAGACAGGCGGGCTCATCTGATTATCTTGACCTCGACGCTTTCTGTCGCGACCCTTTCTCCGCTTGGCTCTTTGAATCGATCCACTAGCTATCACACGTGCTTCCACAATTACAGGGCGGTATAACATACATTCGCTTTACATCTGCGGCTCTTTCTACTTTCTCAACACCGCTTCCTACCATCGTGAAATCAGCATTTCTTTTTCCTACAGATGCTTTAACCCCTAGATCAGAAAAGGCGTTGGTACCCAAAATTATCCCCCCTTCCTTCTGCTAAATGCAAGGCGACTTTACAGCGGTTTCTTCCTTGTAATTCAGCATCTGTAACGACTACACCTAGAAAGTGCATTCTACTGTCTTGCGCATCGTACACTGGGCTCAACTCAAACTCCTCTGCCATATCTAGCATAGCTACATCATAACCACTATCCTGAGCCCTTGCTAGCACTTCTACAGTAGAAAATAAAATTAATTAGAATAATATGTCAAAATATGTCACGGGGGTATAAGGAAATCGTTTACTTTCCGTTTCGCACGTGCCCTTAGACGGAAACTAAACAAATGAATATCCTCTTTTCTTCTTTTCATCTCATCCTTCTTCTTCTCCAACACGACAATACTGTGCGGACCTATTTTTCCAGCTCATCTTGTTGACATTGCTGTTCACATCCAGCACGAGCTTTGCTGTCCTTTATTTGAGGCCGGTTGCTTGATCTCATCGTTTGTCCTGTGTGGCTGCACATTATAAAGAGCAGCAATAACTAGATCGATCCTCAGTTAAATGATCTGGTACTAACGCACCTTCGTCCACCAGTGGCGTAGTTGTCCGACACAGCGAATGTCGCCTCGAGTGATTTGTGTACGTCTGTCCAGTCGAACGCATCCTCTGCAGTTGACTGGTCTGCGCTTCAGTAACTCCCCTACTCAAAGAGTCAGTCCTGCCTCGGCCTCCATGGCTTCCTCCTTATCTCTGAGCTGCTAGAGAGCCGACACTTCTTGTTTAACATGAAACACATCAGTGTTCAATATTTCGCACAGTTCTGCCATGACTTCGCCATCCTGTTCCATTGCTCTCACATACTCTATCCAATCATCCACGCATTCGATCCCTCTTCGAGCTGACGTCTCCGTGTTCTCTCTCTTCAACAAAAGAGACAACACCTGCTCTTTCTGGCTCTGCTTCCGAACTCCTTCTATTTGCTCTTTTGCCCAAGTCCACACAACTTCGACTTCTGACCTGGCCTGCTTCGACACTCTGTAGTCTCCCAGAATCTCGCTAATCTTTTGTTGCGCCTCATTCAAGACGTGCACATGGCCTTTCCATTCACGTTCCACGCCATCACTCAGCTTGACGTAGCTCACCTCTTTGGGCGAATGATCTTCCTCCATCCTTTCTGCCGCCATCATTTACGCTCGATTCTGCAAAAAAGAAATCCTGAATACGCCGTAACAATGACCGACAACACTCCGAACGAGTAATGACGGCAAGATTACGAAATGTTTCAGATGATCTAGCAAAAGGTACAGATTTGGTTACCAATTCCCCCTTTAATGGTTGGCGCCCGTCCAGTGTGTTCCGACCGATGGGCTCTACTGCTGAGATCACAATTGATCCTAGAGACCTATACTGGTCCTCACACACGCATCTGATTTCTTAGATCACGGAGGGTCCTGTGCCGTCCCCTTGCTTGATGATGCCTGCTCAACTCACACAGCCTAAATCGGTTAGGCCGATGAGGTTCAATCTAGACGAAGTGCGAGGTTACTGGTATTAATCGCAAGGCTGGAAGCGCTTCAAAAAATTAGTTTATTGTGGCAACAACAAACAACAAGGGAACGTGATCACAAAAATATAACGATCGTATAGCATTTTTTCTGAGAGTCGGATGTGGGTACGAGGTGGGTACCAGTGCGCGCACAAGCTCTGCGTAGACGTCCAGTTGGGAAGGGCCGTTGTCCGTAGAAGCGGTCTGTGGGAGTTGCGCGGTATTCCGTATCACTCCCACTGCCCTACCTACCGAAGGTCTCTCCACCACTAAGGAAGCCACGAAGGCTCATTAACCATTTAGGCTATAACGAAAGGTTATCGAACCGTCAAGGCTCCTGAGCAACTTTCGCTGTAACGGTATGTCGAGCTCGCAACCGATTCCACGATACCTTATGTAGCGCTCCTGACTGTGTGATCTGCCCCTTTGGCAAACAGGGTGACTGCATGAAATCCACAGTTATGTATTCAATAAATTGCCAAAGCTGTGGTGCGAATATATAGGAAAAAGAGGTCGGCCCCTTCGAGTACAGGGCAAGAAGCATCTGGAGGGTCTTGAGAGGTCACAAGCCCAAACAATGCTAGGGATTCACTGTAGCCAACACCATGGAGGCACGTCATTTGACGTAGCGGTGACTATTTTAGCGCAGGAAGTCGAGATCACGGCGCGTAAGACAATGGAGGCTTTTTGGATCACAGCTAAGGACCCACAAATGAATTGGAAGGAGGAGCGTGTGGCCATGACGCGTGAGCTCGCTGCCTTTCTCGACCTCTGCAAGTTCTGGCCTACCGGGAGGTCGGGGGTTACTAGTATTAATTCTTACTCCATGCTTGAGCCTCTACAGGGTGGTCGTCCCGCATCACGCGGCCGAGATCAAGGTAAGCCGGCGGTCCGCCCTAGATCGATACCGTTAGGTGATTTACTGGTATGTGAAAATTGTCTTGAGTAGTGTTGGAATGTTTGAGCGAGCAGGTCTCGAAATGGTTTTTGACCACTTCAGGCTCTGACGAAGGCGAAGACGCCGAATTGTAAGCGTTTAATAAAGGCTCAATCTTGGAAAGGTTAGAAGAAATACGGGAACCGTTTTCAGCCTCAAGTGGGAATTCAAACATGAACCAGGAAAAAGAGGACTACATTCGAGTGCGCTTCTAGGAATGTTGAAAAAAAAGTAATTAAAACGTTTCCTAAAGAAAATAGTGTCAGAGCCACGTCACTGCAGGGGTTTCGGACTTGTAAAGTTCTGAAGGCTCATAAGGTTCCGTCAGACATTCGGACGTGAACTATAGTTAGAGAAAGAAGCACACACACACACATACACAACAGCACACAGTGGGCTGCTCTTGCACCGCGGGATCGGCTGGGCTTTGGTACCTTGGGTGATAGTCGTTTCGCATCCTCTGGAATCTCATTCTTTTGCAATCCTGCAAAGAGATATAATCCGGGATATTTGCCAGTTACGGGAATCCTTCACACATCAATGCAAATTGATCAACGCTACATAACTATTACAGTCTCAAGACAACAAGGAAAAACTCTTGAGGAAAGCTAGTCTGAAAGTTGATTCAGGGCATAGCCAGTACTGTTGTTCCTATTACGAATTCCGTTTTTAACTCCAGTCTAATCCAACACCAACATTGCACCACCCATCCCTTCCGCCGAACTCGTTGTAAGGTGTTCTATGAGGGACGTCTTGCGCCATAAGAGCACTAATGTCGTTGGTGCTAAGAAGTGTCAGAATCGCACCACAATTACATTCAAGGCCAATGATTTCAAGAACATGATTTTCTGAACATCTGCGGTTCCAGTGCTCGACAGATACTCGCAAATTTCCCTTTTGCAATCACACCTTTGCCTCGATAGGTAGAACGTTCTTTTTCTTAGGTGCGAACAGATAACTAACAATATTGATAAGCATCAACAAAACAAATGAAACACCATCACCACCGCAGCTTACAATCACAAAAGGAACGAGCTTATTGATTTCTGGTCAGGGACAGAGATATTCCTCACTGGACCGATGGTTTGCAATCTACTAAAACACCAGAAGGTCGGAACAATTTTGTTGAAATTTCGCCGTCTATTGGGGCATTTGAGGGTACCGCCTACGATGCTGACACTCATTTTTAGCATCAACAACATTCGGGGCTTTCATGGCTCCGGATGTTTTCTATATGAGTTCAAATGAAGTTGGCGAAGGAAATCAGTGCTGCCATATTGTCCTCGAATGGGACTGGAGTCAGAAATGGATGTCATATTGTGGATAAGGACAATTGCCAACCGCTGTGGATCATGTTCCAGCAGAAGCTTTTCTTACGTCATTTTGAAACTGTAATAATTAGGTAGTGTTGATTAATAGGCATTAGTATGAAGGATATCCTTAGGGAGCAAGTTGTAGTTATATTCGTTTGGAGACGAGCAGGATGGCAGTATAACAAAATTCCAGATGACAAAATATCGGCAAAGAGAGGGGGACGTACCACAAACGCCACCTTTAACTGTGCCAAGGACAGCCCGCTGCACTGACCACCAGGCCAGTCGACCACTGACAGTAAATGTGTTGGTCTTTCTATGACGAGGTCTCCACGGCTTTTCCACCTTCCCACTAGAACTATGGAGTGCTGAGCCTCGCTACTATGCCCATGTTCGAACTTCTACAGAAGGTTCAAAATCGTCCCGTTTTGAAAAAGCGCTCCACGGCCTGGAAGACTTTCCTCATGACACACTGCGGAACTGTCACAGTGACGCCTAGACGGAAGACAGTACTTTCCGCTTTGCGCAAATGTCACACTGGCTTTATATGACGTCAACTGTGGAGTGGATCGGATCTAATTTCCTAGGAGCATCTCTCGAAAAGCATGAGAACTGCAAAGAAAACTGACCTTGAAATGGAAAGTGTTTCAATATTGAACCAGAAGACTGCTGATAGAACTAACCTCTGTACCAAGAGAGTTCACTGCGAACATAGTGCTAAACACAGAGCAAGGGCTCGTAGTGTAGATGACTGCGTCACTTTCATGTTTAGGTGTGAATGGCTCAATCTGAAATAGCAGAATTGTGGTGAGAGTGAAACAGAACTTTTGCTTCGTAAGTTTCTCCAGAGCTGCAATTTGACGCAGTGTAGTTTTTCAGACCTTCGTTCTGGCGACTTAGTAATTGTTGACCAGCAATATTATTCTAATCAGCAAGAATTTGAAAAAGTGAAATGTGAAATTTCACCAATCCTTTTTGCTTAAACTACGTCAAATATGCATTTAGAATGCAAGCAATGTGCGTTTAGAACGTGAGCACCCTGAATTCGTGTTTTTGGCAAAACTGTAATGGGATATTTATGCCGTAAGTGGGGGAAATTCGGCAATGAACGGCAGCATCAATGAGAGGCGCAGCCTTTGCAATCTATACCATTTTCACTTTGAATTCACCTGCTTTCAAACCCAATTCACCACTTTTCAGACCAAATTCACCACCTTTCAGACCAAATTCACCACTTTCCAAAGCAAATTCACCACATTTCAAACCCGATTCACCACTTTTCAGACCAAATTCACCACCTTTCAGACCAAATTCACCACTTTCCAAAGCAAATTCACCACATTTCAAAGCAAATTCACCACTCCTCAAACCAAAATCACCACCTTTCAAAGCAAACTCACCACTTTTCAAACCAAATTCACCACTCTTCTTGGACCAGGCAGTTCACCAACCAAATCACGCCAGACACGGGTAGGTAGAAAATGGTCCTCGTTAATGACTAGTCTCTTTGGATTCTTTTCTTTAGATTCGAGGCGTAATTAACGAGGTGCGAAGCGACTTATTAAGCCCAGGCACGTCGTCGTTGGCCGCGGTTAGAAGAGGAGTTATTGAGCTATCCAAATCGGCACGAATCCATTGAAAATTCTCGGTAAAGTGGGTGAAAAGATTGCTATATATTTCAGCTATTTATAGTTATTATTATTATATATTATTATTATTATTTATATATATATATATATATATTATATATTATATTACTTAAGTATTATTATTATTACAAGTAATTCAAACTAAAAAACAAAGTAGTGCAAATCGAATAAAAATGTATCATATAGTTTTGTTTGTAACAAACTGGGACATCTATCTGCAGTAGGACTCTGTTTGGGCATTTGATACTCCCTGCTGATAAAGCTCATTGAATCTGGAATAATAATACTCTCGTTCAGAGATAAACGAAGAAAGTGATTTGAGGAGGGTCCTACTGCGCCATATCGTCAGATATTTTCTCTTTCCTCTCCATGTACTCTTTTCGTAATGTCCTAGCGTTCGTTCCTAAATTATAATTTAGGCTAGAGGGTCATTACTTGAACTAACCCACCCAAGGCAGGCAGTGAGATGCAGCGATATGCAAGGAGGCACTTAGTAAGCGTATGGGTTTCAACGAGACCTTCTTAAAGCTTTTCGTCATGAATTCTTGAATGATCGAGTTTCGATTAGCCGATTATTGGTTAGTTAAAGGCTAAGCATTATACAATTTCATTCACTTTGACAGGTAGCGCTAGCTTATAGCACTACTTTTTCGTAAGCCTTCACCTTAATCTTTTTTTTCGTAAGCCTTAACCTTGATCTGTTCGGAGTTTTCACTCAATTTGTGCCGATTTTGGCAGCTCATGCGTGCCTCGGCTGACGTGCCTCGGCTTAATGAGGTCGATGTCTGCTGCGTGTTCACCCAGTCACGTAAAAAATCACTTTGCCTGCTTTCACTTTTTGCGGCAGCGTCCACCAGCGTTCCGAGCGCCCGGCAGCGACTAGGAAAGCATAGATATCGATCTTCCAGCGTCCTCCACCGTCTACCAGCGTGCGCCAGCGTCTACCAGCGTCCACCAGCGTCCCGGGGGCTAGAGAAGTACAGGTACTGACCTAGCGTCTACTAGCGTCTGCCACCGTGCACCAGCGTCTACTAACGTCCGGGAGAGGAAAGTGCCGCGCGATAAGAGGGTAGCAGGCTGCTGCTAGAGAGCATGGTGCGGTAGAAGGATACCAGTTGTCTGCTACCCTTCTATCGCGCCATACTCTCCTTTCCCGGACGTTGGTAAACGGTGGTGCACGCTCGCGGACGCTGGATCGATACCTATACCTTCCTAGTCGCTGCCGCTGCCGGATGCTCGAAATGCTGGTGGACGCTACTGGCCGCTGGTGCACACTGCCGCAAAGTATGAACGCAGCCCTTGACGGACAGGGACGTTTTTGGATAGAAGGGGACTAGGGCAAAATGCGAGAAGTACTCATTAGGTGAGCTTCATTTTCAAGGGGAGGCCTTGGCGCACCTAAGAAGTGCCAATGGTGAAAATTTATAAGAAAAGCTTCAAGAGCAGCCCGAGAGGTAAAAAGGTTAGCAATGGATCGATAGATCATATAAGAGATAAGCAACGCGGGCACGGAGCACCCAATGGGTGGTACTTACAACGAAATTTATGAATAGGTTCCGAGGCACTTTGGACCGCAGATAACCTGGCGGAAAAAGCAATGTCCTTAGCAATCTGAGCGTGTCCGGCGTCTGCGAAGTGTCGCCCACAAGAGGCGCAGAGTGTCATAAAGCAGGAGGTCCCTATTTTGTTTGTGATTCGACTTCAGGAGAGGCAAGTGTGGGGAAAAAGTGAAAGGGTACGAGGTGAGCAGGTGAACGAAAAGTGGGAGACATGCCTGCACTGGAAGGGTCCTCGGGTGGATAGGCGGGACAAAAGACAAGATTCCGCACTTCTTTCCAGCGCCCAGATGGGTGAAAGAGCGAGGAGAAGAAATGGCCCGCGAATAAGGCAGCGTTCATACTTCGCGACAGCAGCCGCCATCGCGGCAAACGTATAGCGATCGTAAGGATTGTCGGCATGCGACCGAGCGCGCCCATACGGTACTACTTGGACCGTTCGCTTTGATGATTAAGGAAATCCAACTTGTAAGACCTTTTTTGTCCTAATAGTGGCTACTAACTGAAAAATTACGACTTCCTGTTCTTAAGAAGATCTGGAATATAACACAGGGGTGTTTGAGTTTGTTTTTTAGCTCGGGATAAGGGCAACCTCATTTCCTAGATAAGCTTCTTTTTGTTTCTCCTGTTTTCACTGTTTCAGTTGATAAGTGTCTTAAAAGTTTCCTATTGGCTAAACTGTTCCGAGTTCCGAAACATTTATATACAAGCGAGTTCAAACAACGAAAAAAAAAGAAACAGAAAGAAATCCATCGAAAGGTATCGAAACATTAAATCTTCTATGCAACATCAAGCAGTAGGGAAACTTTGTAAGTTAATGGATGCTGAAAAGAAACAATAACAAACTTACCTTTATCTTAACTAAAACTGTGGCATTTTTTGCTTATTTTTATCTCAAATCGGAAAAGAGAGAGGAAAAAAAGCCATTAATTCGTGTCCAGATTACTTGAGTCAAAACCAGCTTTAGTACCTAGAGACAACTGCAATTAATAAGAGAAAAAACCACTAACCAGGGAGGTCGTTCAGGACGTGGAGCGCTTTTCAAACGGTTTTTGGCATGGTGTGGGGTTACGTGCACGGAGTACCAAACCGACCTCATTTCGCTTGAACGCCTCTGGGAATACCAAATAGGAGTGAAAAAGAAATCCATGAAATCCGGTGGTTTTGAGCCTCCGTGAGCTCTAAATCATTTGCAACTTCGATCATTTGCTGAGCGGATCCTTATAAAGATAAAATTGGCATCGAGGGGAAAATAGTCGCAAATGGGATCTTACTTATGGCACGTGATCAAGGGTGAACGGCCCCTTGGAAAGGTTTCTTTAACGATAGGAGCGGTGTTCAGCTACAACGATCGGATGGCCCAGTGGATAGGGTGGAGGATCCTCAATCGTTGGTGAGGGTGGGTTTAGTGGCTGGACTCCCCTCGACTTGCGAGCTTTTGCATTTTTTTATGTTTCGCTGTTCTCGCTTCCATATATCTCTGTTTATGAAATTAACTTGGATATCGATCATTTATAGGCACATTCTAAATAGTTGTACCTCAGAAGTCGGTGGTATTCAACAATTTCTCATACCATCAAACGGGAATACCCCTACAAATCCTATCCGTAGTCCAGTGTGGGGGTGAGCGGTTTGGACTGTTCCAACACCGTACCAATGTGGAGGGTGACACGCCTGGTGTTTTACGCGTGGTTAAATTTCTTCTCGCCGAAAACAGTAATAATCATGGGCCTCATTCCCCCGAACATGAGGGAACCGACGACAGAGCGACGTCGGCTAGGACCGCTCGGGCGAGGCTGCAAGAATCACAGAGCCAACGGAGATTCAAGTCGCCCAGGACTAGGATGACGACCTGTACTTTCAACGCACGAACGCTTGCATCGGAAGCTCACATCGAAGATTTGACGTTGCAAGCCAGGGAAATCAAGTCCGGCGTCATCGGACTGACCGAGACGAGGAGGCATCGCCCGCTACACGCCGTATACGAGACTGGAGAAGAACTTTCCTCGGAACATGCGACAGCAGAGGCGTTGGCGGTGTGGGCGTTCCCTTCAACACACACTTGGCCATGAGCATCGATTCGTACGAAAATTTGACAACCCGAATCGGACGTTCGCGATTGAGAAGATGTGGATCTCCGGCTTTGACAATCTCCGTCGCCTACGCACCAACATCACGCTACGACGAGGATGAGCTCGAAGCGTTCTATATGGAATTGGAGAAATTCTACAAGGAAAATCATACCTTCTTCAAAGTCATCGTCGGTGATTTCAACGCTAAGATCGGACCAAGAAGAACGGCTGAAGAACTTCACATCGGAACTCACGGAACGGAGTGGAATGAGCAGGGTGAAATGTTGTCTGAGTTTATCATGTCGACCCATAACATCCTTGGTGAGCTGCAGTTCCAGAAGCCCTACTCTCTACGCTGGACATGGGAGTCTCCTGGTGTTCATCCATAACGAGATCGACCACATCATCTGCAATGAAGCCATATTGCCTGAGTGATGTCGCTGTTGTTCTCAAGTTCTACACAGGATCCCATCACCGTCTCCGCGTGAGATTCCGCTTTTCGATGCGAGGAGAGAGAGCCGCAAAGTTCAAGAAGCGAAGCCCCAAGACCGTCAACTGGGATAACTTCACTTCTCTCGCTGAGCTCTGGGAGGATTCCCTCATCGACCACATCGACGAGGAATACGAACGGCTTGTCGCACATCCTCAAGATTGCGCCAAGAGGTCAGAGAATTCCAAGAAGAAGCGTCTCTCTCTGGAAACTCTTGAGATATTCGCCAACGGGGAGCCGCACGAGCCGCAGGCAATTACCAGCTGACGTCTGAGTTTGCGAAGCTATGCAGAGAAGCGATGAAGGAAGATCTCAAGGAGAGAAGGGCAGCAGTACTGGTGGAAGCCGCAGAGGCTGAGAAGAGCATACGCAACGCCCGCTGCGACTACGCAACTGTAAGACCAAGACGACCACCCTCCAACGTTCGTACGGAACAATCACTGCATCCAGAAGGGCAATGAAGAAAGTCATCTACTCGGATCTCTTTGACAGCTACGTCCACCTGCAACCAAACCGCTTGGAGCAGGATGGATATGTCGTTCCTGCAGTTCTCCCTTCCGAAGTCCGACACGCCATCTCGTCGGTGAAGAATCGTACGGCACCCTCGATCTCGACAGGCAGACCCATCCACCTGAGGAATCTTCCGCCAGCTCCTCAAAACTCTGACTCGACTCTTCACGCGCTACCTGTCGGAATGCAAGGCACTTACCTCGTGGAAAACCAGCAGGACTGTGTTGCTGTACAAGAAGGTAGACCTCCACGACAGTGAAAATCATCGCCCAATGCCCTTGCTGTCTGTAGTCTAAAAACCCTCCGCAGAAGTCATCCTGAACAGGATTGGCAGAACACTAGACGAAGGGCAGCCATGCGAGCAAGGAGGGTTTCGAAGAGGATTCAGCACGATCGATCACATCCACACGGTAACGAAGCTCATCGAAGTATCGCGAGAGTACAGGATGCCGCTATGTCACACGTTCATCGACTTGAAGAAAGCCTCCGAATCCGTCGAGAAAGAAGCAGTTATCGAAGCCCTGGGTAACCAGGGAATTCCCACTCAGTACATCAGGATTCTTCGTGAGCTCTACAGCAACTTCACGCCCAAGATCTCACCATTCTACAAGGAGATCATCATCGACGTAAGAGAGGGGTCCGGCAGGGCGACACCATCTCGCCCAAGCTCTTCAGCGCCTTTTCCGAGAAAGTCATGCGTACTGGAACGGGAAGACAGGGGAGTAAAAATCGGGGAAAAATCGGTTTGCAACTGAATCTAATGATGTTCATGGGGATCGGACTGGTTCCTGGAACCCCATTCTGCTCAACGGAAAGAACATCACCGAATGCTTCAGCTATGTGTACCTGGGTCGGGAAATCAATATGGTGAACGACTTAGTACCACAGCTGAGCAGGAGGAAGCGAGTGACTTGGGGAGCTTTCCGGAACACCGAGGGAGTAGGAAAGAATTTGAAGAACACCAGACTCCGTGCCCACTTCTTCGATTCCGCGGTCCTTCCTGCTTTGACTCACGCCTCAAGACTAGGACTTACGAAAGCAAGATGAGCATGCGGTCGTGCAGGATGAGTATGCGGTTAGCTCATTCTGCGCTATCGAAAGGGCGATGCTCGGAGCCTCCTGCTACACGCAAGTGGAGAAGGAATTCGAAGCTCACTCCACTGACGATCGAAGATCAGAGATGCAGCCGCATTTGCCAAGCTTTCGAAGAGGTGGGGCAGGCATGTCTTGCGTTCTGAAGGCTACCGCTGGGCCAGAACGATTACCAGCTCGATTCCACAGGAAGTCAAGCGAACAACTGGACAACCGCCTACATGCCCAGACTCCTTCGTCGACCAAGATCTCACCATTCTACAAGGAGATCATCATCGACGTGAAGTGAGGGGTCCGGCAGGGCGACACTATCTCGCCCAAGCTCTTCAGCGCCTTTTCCGAGAACGTCATGCGTCAGCTGGAATGGGAATACATGGGAGTGAAGATTGACTCTCGGCAACTACACCAACTCCGCTTTGCTGACGACATCGTTTTGATAACACCAAACATCGAGCAAGCGGAACGAATGCTGGCTGAATTCCACTGGCGCGTGGAAAAATCGGTCTACGGTTGAATCTAACAAAGACGATGTTCACGAAAAACGGATTGGTTTCTGATGCCCCATTCACGCTCAACGAAACGACCATCTCTGATTGCTCTAGCTATGTGTACCTAGGTCGTGAAATCAATATGATGAATGACTTAGCTCCAGAGCTGAGCAGGAGGAAGCGAGTGGCTTGGGAAGCTTCAAGGACAGCGAGGGAGTGGTAAGAATTGAAGAACATCAGGCTCCGCGCGCACCTCTTTGATTCCGCGGTCCTTCCTGCCTTGACATACGCCTCAGAGACTTGGACTCTTCGAAAGCAGGATGAGTATACGGTCGGCGTTATTCACCGTGCCATCGAAAGGGCGATGCTCGGAGTTTCCAGCTACACGCAAGTGAGAGAGGAAATCCGGAGCTCCGCACTCCGCCGACGATCGAAGATCAGAGACGCCGCCGCATTTGCCAAGGTTTCAAAGATCAGGTGGGCCGGGCACGTCATGCGTTTCGAGGATGACCGCTGGACCAGAGCGATCACCGACTGGATTCCACGGAATGTCAAGCAAACACCTGGACGACCGCCTATGCGATGGTCAGACTTCTTCGTAAAAGCTCTGAAAGAGTGGTATGAAGTTCACCGTGCCCCTCAAGCAGAGAGAGTTCATTGGGCAACTGCTGCACGTGGCAGAGACGAGTGGAGACTGGCGCCCGCTCGAGGACCTCGATGATCAACAGGAGCACAGGTGGTACAGATGGTCAAGCGGGAGCTTTTCTGAAGGTTGAGCTTTATATGTTACTCAATGCCCTGATCACGGCACTTGCTTTCAGCCGTAGTGCCATTTATCGCCAATTTGGAGCCATATCTTTCTCCCACTAAGCTTGTTATGTTTCTTATTCGAGGGAATTTCAGGGCTGTTCTGACGCTCTCGCGTCGATGCTAAAAATAAGTGTCAGAATCGTGATCAGGACCATAGATTACCCCTATGTGAGAACTTTCGTCCAAAAAAATTTTTTTTGACTTTCCTGAGTTGTGATAGACCACTTGGTCGGCAACGATGACCGGAGTCCCATACCTTCGGAGCGGCGATGACATAACGATGACGTGGCGAGCCGCCTGACAGCGTATCGCCGATTCGGTGCGTCTTCTCATGCTTGGCATAGTCGTTGGTGGCCGCAGAATACGTGTGGAAACATCCTGGACGTTTGTCGGCTGCTCGCTCAAGAAAGATGTCGTTCTTCCTCAATGAGAGAAAAGACTCATTCGATTTCCTCCTTTTTTCAAATGTACTTGGAGAAATGATAACCGCTTTGTTATTTTTGCCATGACGTTTATCGCCGTTGCTATTTTTAGGTTTCTAATAGGGGTCTCGTTAACCAAGAAAAGTACGTCTTCAACAGAATGACTTTTGAGCATAAGTCAATGCACGAAGTCAAGAAAGTCAAAAAAAAAATTGAACGAAAGCTCTCATACAGGGATAATCGATGGTCCTGATCAGATTCTTACACTTATTTCTAGCGTCGACGCGATTTAGCGTCAGAATAGCTCTGAAATTCCCTCAGATAAATGTACGTAACAAGCTCAATGGCACAACGGCCGAAAGTAAATGCCTTAGTCGTGATCAGAGCACTGAATAACATATAAAGGTCAACCTTTAGAAATCTCCCGCTTGATGGTATGTGAAAATCCAAATTGCTGAATAGCACCGACTCCTGGGTACAACTATTTAGAATGTGCCTATAAATGATCGATATCCAAGTTAATTTCATAAACAGACATATATGGGAGCGAGAACAGCGTAACATGAAAAATGCAAAAAATCACAAGCCGAAGGGAGTGGAATCATAAACCCCCACCCTCACTGTCCTAGAATCCTCCACGCTCTATTCTTCTTGGTCCGATCTTAGCGTTGAAATCACCGACGATGACCTTGAAGAAGGTATGATCTTCCTTGTAGAACTTCCCAATTCCATATTAGAACGCTTCGAGCTCAGTCCTCGTCGTAGCATGATGTTGGTGCGTAGGCGACGGAGATTGTCAAAGCCGGAGTTGATCCACATCTTCTCAGTCGCAAACGTCCGATTCGGGTTGTCAAATTTTCGTACGAATCGATGCTCATGGCCAAGAGGGAACGCCCACACCGCCAACGCCTCTGCTGTCGCATGTTCCGAGGAACAGTTTTTCCCCATTATCGTATACGGCGTGTAGCGGGCGAGGTGTGTAGGTGTGCTTCCTCGTCTCGGTCAGGCCGATGACGCCGGACTTGATTTTCCTGGCTTGCAACATCAGACCTTCGATGTGAGCTTCCGATGCAAGGGTTCGTGCGTTAAAAGTACAGGTCGTCATCCTAGTCCTGGGCGACTTGAATCTCCGTTGGCCCTGTGATTCTTGCAGCCTCGCCCGAGCGGTCCTAGCCGACGTCGCTCTGTCGGCGGTTCCCTCATGTTCAGGGGAATGAGGCCCATGATTATTACTGTTTTCGACGAGAAGAAATTTAACCACGCGTAAAACACCAGACGTGTCACCCTCCACATTGGTACGGTGTTGGAACAGTCCAAACCGCTCACCCCCACGCTGAGGCTGCGGATAGGATTTGTGGGGGTATTCCCGTTTGATGGTATGTGAAAATCGAAATTGTTGAATAGCACCGACTCATGGGGTTTAACTACTTAAAATGTGCTTATAAATGATCTATATCCGAGTTAATTTCATAAACAGACATATATGGAAGCGAGAACAGCGAAACATAAAAAATGCAAAAACTCGCAAGCCGAGGGGGAGCCGAACCATTAAAACCACCCTCACCGTACGATTGAGAACCCTCCACCCTATCCACTTGGCCATCATCGCTGTAGCACACCGCGCCCATTGTTGAAGAAACCTTTCCAAAGAGCCGTTCACCCTTAATCACGTGCCATAAGTAAGACCCCATTTGCGACTATTTTCCCATCGATTTCAATGATCTTTATAGGGACCCTCCACTCAGCAACTGGTCGAAGCTGCAAATCATTCAGAGCTCACAGAGGCTCAAAAACCACCGGTTTACATGGATTCCTTTTTCGCTCCTATTTGGTATTCCCAGAGGCGTTCGGGAGAAATGAGGTCAGTTTGGTACTCCATGCACGTATCCAACACCATGCAAAAACCGTTTGGAAAGCGCTCCACGTCCTGAACGACCTCCCTGGTAAGCCGATCTTTCCTAATAGCACTTGGATCTTTCCTAATAGCGTGGGGCGCGCTCTGTCGCGTACCGACGATGGCCACGATCGCCTCGACCGCCGCTGCTGTCGCGAAGTATGAACGCCACCTATGACACACCAGCGGTATGCGAGGCGTTCGCTTGGGTAGGTCGGCCCGAGTCTGGATTTCGCAGTGAGCGTCAAAACTGCCAGGACAACGGGCAAAATGGGCAAAGGCAAAAAGTGGGCTAGCGGTTGGAGAGGGACGTACCCATGATGGGCGGGGCGCCTGCTAGCTTACAAGGCATGTGAAACGGGAAAGCCTGCGAATTCTTCAGCAACCTTGCCGAGCGATTCAACTACCCCTCTCCAAAAAGCGTGGCGAAGACCCCTACACACTACAGTAGGAGTACCGGCAGAGCCGGGGATTTGACTGACTAGGGAAATTGTATAAGGAGCTAATGATTGAATGCACGCGCACAGTCGCAGGGAAATATCTTGCGCGCCTTAAAAGAAATACGAGGAAAAGTCTTGACGCTAGAACTTTTCATGGTCCAAGAATATTGTGGACGCCTTTTCCCACAATACAGCACATATACAATGGATTTATGATGTAAAAACATTCAATATTCTCCCCCAGTTGTTGACGTACCAGTCGGCTAGCCGGCTGACGCTGGCGCGCCTCCTTCTGTGATATGGCCCGGCTTCGCCGCTCCTCTTCTTCCTACTTGATTGAATACCCAGCTAATGTCCGGCTTTTCTTTTACGTGAACAGCGCTACTTGACCAACACCATACCTACTATTTTTAATACCATTATCGTGTATGGAATGGTGAGAAGGAGCGTTGATCAAGAAGACAGATGAGAGAAAAGCCGGGTATTAGTCGAGCCTTCGAACATACGGAAGCAAATGGGCGCAAAGGAGCCACGCCCGCCTAGCGCCGCCAATCGAGTCACAGAGGGGGCGCGCTTGCGTCCGCCGGAGAGCAGACTGGTATAATGTATCTACGACGACCGGTGGCTAACAGTATGGCCGCCGATGCACTAAAGCTAAGTAAACATAGGTACCTATGCTTCGGGGCACGCTCCGCCCACTGTGGACGGGCCTCAAAACGGCCCACAGACAAGCTCAACTCTCGGTATGTTTCTCTTCTCCAAGGATTTCTTTCTGAGTCCCAAACTCAAGGAGGTCTTAACTGTGAAATTCCCTAGCAATCAACGGCCGCCTCGAGTAGGGCTTGCCCATTTTGGGGATGTTCCCCCATTTTGTGTGCTTACCCATCGCGGACCTCAATCTACTTATCTACTTCTCCGCGGCGCATATGCGGCTCTGCAATCAATTCGTGAATTACTTACTTTTGCTCCGCCTGTCTCGACACTGCACTCAGATGGGCGCGTCTATCCCATTTCAAAAGTCGCGGTTTTGCGCTGCAAACGTTTTACAGATTTTTTTTTCCTGGCCCGCCCACATCGCCCCATGCTCCGCCCTCCATAGGTTTGTCTCGCACTTCTAAATCGGTGACCCATCGCTCACATTAATCCCTTTTTGCGGCACCCTGGAACCATAATAAAATCCTTTGAAATGAGTATCTCCTGTTTGAGGGCACGCCCCGTCCACTGTGGGCGCATGCATGCCGCAGATATGGCGACTCCCAACGGATGCTATCTTCGCCATGGACCTTTGCAATCACTAACCTCTCTTGGGAACCGTGCTGTCTATTTTGCGGGAAGTACCGCCCACCTCAAAAACGCGCCCATTTCAGTATGACTCCTACTATTTAGGCTGCCAGCTCTTTGCTAACGTATTACTTGTCTTCCAGAACCATGGAGCTGCTCTGGAGCCGTAGCATGGCAAAATAGCAAAACTGCAACCTGCATTTCACAAGCAACTTATGAGCAGGCAAAGTTTGTAATGGTGCAGTAGGCTGAGGCTTGATGGAGAGCTGTGAAGCATGAGCGAGGAATTGCATACGTCCTCGAGCCGTGAACCATACCACTGAACCACCACGACTCGATTCCAGTCCTTCACTTACGCTTCTCAGCTCACCACCAGGTCTCCACCCTACTGCACCGTTACAAACTTTACCTGCTCATAAGTTTCTTGTGAAATGCAAGTTGCAGTTTTGCTATTTGTAAATAATCTTATAGACTCTATCGAACTACCCAGGTCTCCATTCAAAGTTCCATAGTAATTTAGCGGACTTCCCTGGTAAGAAGTCAGCTATGAAAAATAATGAAGCATAGTACCAACTCCATGATGTTCCTCTGCCGAGTCGTTTGAATTGAAGGCACCTGGACTACGATCGCTAGTAAGGAGATCACGCTTGGGTTGCACGGCTTAAAAAAGTGGCAATAAAAAAGTTTATCAACACTGTAAACTCATCTAAACAAAAAAAATGGCTCATGAGATAGGAAGAGTATTAAGTCTAGCCAAAATACTCATATTCCTTAGGCGAGTCAGAATGTGAAAAATGTGAAAAGTTTAGCTAGCGATTACTATCGCGCGCAGCATACAGCGAAACAAAAGCTAACTACAACCCACAGAATATGTTGAAACCTCCTCCTTGCTTTCTGTTTAACCAGCCACTTCTAACTAGTTGTTCAAAGTAAAAACAAGAGCGCACTTGAACTCCAGAGTCAGTTGATTTTTTGCGGATCAAATATCTCTTCTAGGCGCAAATACTTCCACTCCTGCAGAAACGTCCTTTCAGTAACCTGCTTCTGTCGTCAGAGATTTACCACCTTGCATCGGAAGCTCACATGGAAGACCTGATGCATGCAACCACCAGCTGTCGTCTGAGCTTGCAAAGCTATGCAGAGAAGCGATAGAAGGAGTCCTCAAGAGCAGAAAGAGGAGCAGCAGTACTGGTGGAAGCCGCAGAGGCTGGAAAGAGCATCCGCAACGCCTGCCGCGACCTCGCCAATTGTAGACCAAGATGACCGCCCTCCGACGTCCGGACGGAACAATCACCGCATCCAGAAGGGCAATGGAGAAAGTCATCTACTCGGATCTCTTTGACAGCTACGTCCACCTGCAACCATACCGCGTGGAGCAGGATGGATATGTCGTTCCTGCAGTTCTCCCTTCCGAAGTCCGACATGCCATCTCGTCGGTGAGGAATCGTACGGCACCAGGTCCCGTCAGGATCAGCCCTAAACATCTGAAGAATCTTCCGCCAGTTCTCTTCGAAACTCTGACTCGACTTTCACGCGCTACCTGTCGGAATGCAAGGCACTCACCTCGCGGAAAACCAGCAGGACTGTGTTGCTCTACAAGAAGGTAGACCTCCACGACAGTGGAGATTATCCCCCAATCTGCTTGCTCTCTGTAGTCTAAAAATCTCCGCAGAAGTCATCTTGAACAGGATTGGCAGAACACTAGACGAAGGGCAGCCATGCGAGCAAGGAGGGTTTCGAAGAGGATTCAGCACGATCGATCACATCCACACGGTAACGAAGCTCATCGAAGTATCGCGAGAGTACAGGATGCCGCTATGTCACACGCTCATCGACTTGAAGAAAGCCTTCGAATCCGTCAAGAGAGAAGCAGTTATCGAAGCCCTGGGCAACCAGGGAATTCCCACTCAGTACATCAGGATTCTTGGTGAGCTCTACAGCAACTTCACGCCCAAGATTTCACCATTCTACAAGGAGATCATCATCGACGTGAAGTAGGGTCCGGCAGCGGGCTATACCATCTCGCCCAAGCTCTTCAGCGTTTTTTTCGAGAAAGTTATGCGTCAAATGGGAAGACAGGGAAGGAAGATCGGGAAAAATCGGTTTGCAGCTGATTCCAACGATGTTCATGAGGATCGGATTGGTTCCTGAAGCCCCATTGCCGCTCAACGGACCTGGGTCGGGAAATCAATATGATGAACGACTTAGTACCACAGCTGAGCAGGAGGAAGCGAGTGACTTGGGGGCTTTCCGGAACACCGAGGGAGTAGGAAAGAATTTGAAGAACACCAGACTCCGTGCCCACTTCTTCGATTCCGCGGTCCTTCCTGCTTTGACTCACGCCTCAAGACTAGGACTTACGAAAGCAGGATGAGCATGCGGTCGTGCAGGACAAGTATGCGGTTAGCGCCATTCTGCGCTATCAAAAGGGCGATGTTTGGAGCTTCCTGCTACACGCAAGTGGAGAAGGAATCCGAAGCTCACTCCACTGACGATCGAAGATTAGAGAGGCAGGCGCATTTGCCAAGGTTTCCAAGAGGGGGGAGGCACGTCTTCAGTTCTGAAGGCGACCGCTGGAACAGAGCGATTACCAACTGGATTCCACGGAAAGTCAAGCACGAAATCTTGCTTTTGTTCAAAACAGTTGATATGAGCCCCCAAAAACTTCCGTTTAGCCACTTTAACTAGTTCTTTGATTATTTTCCAAGGGAAGGCGGCCTCTTCTCCATTTCTGTTTCCTTTTGAAAACTTTATTATGAGGATAACCGTTACTGGAGCTTGCATCAAGGTGAGGATCTTACATCTTACGGTTTAAGAGTACATGTGGTATTCTTCCACGAAATGATAGTCTCCTTCGAGATCACGATATCGCCAAAAACAAATGAGCCTTCTGTCGCGCCTTTCAGTTTGTCGCACTGCTCGTCCTCTAGGCTCCACGGGGTCTTCCTCATCCTCTTTCACATACTCCTCCTCGTCGACGCCGATTATTAAGTTGTCGTCTTCGGCGTCTCGCAAGATAGACCCAAAGCTGTCTATTACATTCCGCTCCTTCCAAGACGGTAGATGTTATTTCACAGGAACCAAAGTCCCTCAACAGATACGCCAGTACCAGCTGTGGGCAAAAAATTTCGATAGAACAAGAAAGCAACCGCAATGTCCTGGTGCGAAATGCCACGTGTCGCTAGATCATAATCATTGTGAGCTGATCATATCGGATAACTCTGCACTCACGTAGACCGAATATTGTTCAAA
The DNA here is from genome assembly GCA_036418165.1 of Cooperia oncophora. Classification (NCBI taxonomy): domain Eukaryota; kingdom Metazoa; phylum Nematoda; class Chromadorea; order Rhabditida; family Trichostrongylidae; genus Cooperia; species Cooperia oncophora. Next base: position 65,350 of record MU911928.1, on the reverse strand, counting down.
GTCAAAAACAAAATTTTAGTACTGCTTCCCCTCTGGACTGGTGGAGAACTGTAGATACCGTGTGTGCAGAGTACCTTATCATTCGCTGTGCTCATTGTGAGAACTCGTATTGTTTCTATCATTTCGCGGAAAAATACCACATGTACTCTTGAACCTTAAGATCCTCATTCCTTGATGCAAGCTCTAGAAACAATTATCCTCATAATAAAAGTTTTCAACAGGAAACAGAAATGAAGAATCGGCCGCCTTCCGTTGGCAAATAATCAAAGAACTAGGTAAAATGGCCAAACAGAAGTTTTTTGGGGGCTCATATCAACTGTTTTAAACAAAAGCAAAAATTCTCAAGACTCAAGGATTCCAACATGCGACCTCGTGCCTCTGAAGCGGTGCGCTTACCCAATGGACCATCGTCCACTTGCCGCATGCATTTATCGTTCTCAAGTTGGGCAAACAGAGGCAAGATTATGGTCCGTAACTCCCTTCAGAGAATCGTTCCGCAAATTCGGAGAGCAGATTTGGATTCAGCGGCTCAAGACACGTCCATATATACACATCTCGAATGGCCAGATCGACCTGTTGGGGTTCCCTTGTAGCCCCATATTGTGTATTGCAATCACGTTCCTTCTATTGAAGGACTAGAGCTATGAATTTGGTCACTCTCATTTTATAGCGTTCCTCATCAAATTTTGTCAACTAATATCGCTACCTATCACCCACCAAAAATGTTCCTCTCTAATCCCCTATACCATATTTCGGGATCGCCCTGTTGCCTGAATGCCGTTGTGAAATTGGGTGGCCCTACCTTTGTAATGCTCCTCATCAAACCTTATCATCTGTTTCAGCAGTTTTCACTCCTTCTCACCCTTCAACAATACAAATTTTATCACCTGTTTCAACAATTTGCACCACCTATCACCCGCCGACCACGTTTTTTCCATTCCCTATATCGTATTTGAAACTAACTCCCTAGCAGGATCTAGCATGACGTCGCGAAAAATCGGGGGGCTGGTACGATCCCCCCAGAAAGGGTTGTCCGTGTGACCCCCCTCCCCCCGACCGGGACCGAGTGACTGTGGAGTGTATGGAGGTAGCTGCTCGGTTTATCAGGATGCAAGTGCACACGTTGTGTGTTAAGAGAATTTACAGTATGGTCATCCTTCATTTAGATACCAATAGCGGTAAGCAAGGTTCAAGCTGCATGCCCAGGCTTGTGTGTGCGTGTGTGTGTCTGTGTGTGCGGCTGTATGTTTGTCACGAGATCCATAGCAGTTAAAGAAGAACTGGGAGGGGTCGGGTCATGGTAGGCATGGATAGGGCATGGGATAACATGTAAATAGCACCCGTGACCCATGGCAAGCCCGCCCACGGTGGGCGGGGTGTGCGCCAAAATCTGCGATGTCACTGAAAAAATCATAACACGGTTTCAGAGCAGTTCCAAGATGTGGGAGCAGTGCAATAAAGTTAACGAAGGCTGACAGACCGAATGGAGGAGACACACCTGAAATGGGTGGGGCGTACTTGAGATGGGCAGCGCTTCCCGTGTCACTGGAAAAAAAGCCATAATTTGGTTACAAAGCAGCTCGGAGACGGGAAAAAGTGGAATAAGGTTAGCATTGAGTTGGCAGAGCAAATGGAGGGGACACACTCGAAGTGGGCGGGGTGTACCTGGGATGGGCGGTGCTTCTCGTGTCACTGAAAAAAGTCATAATTTGGTTACAAAGCTGCTGAGACGGGAAAAAGTGGAATAAGGTTAGCATTGAGTTGGCAAGCAAATGGAGAGGACACACTTGAAGTGGGCGGGGTGTACCTGAGATGGGCGGTGCTTCCCACAAAGGTCGGTGAAGAAGGTCAGAGATTGCAGAAAAGTCCATGACGAAGATGAACATCTGGCAAGAGTTCGCCATGTTTGCGGCATGCTGAAGCCCGCCCAAAGTGGGCGGGACGTGCATTTGAACAGGTACCAGTTTAAAAAATCGTAGTTTGGTTCTAAAGCAATACAGACGGCGCAAAAAAGTGATTTACGGTCTCCAAGTGATCACATGTTGGAGTGTGCGAGCCTCTCCCGTTGTGGGCGGAGCGTGCGCCGAGGTGGACGGAGCCAAACTTGAAAAAAAATTCGTACACGGTTCCAGAGCACTCTAGACACCGAGGAAAAGTAGTTTAAGATCAGCGAGAGGTTGACGTTTGGGAAGCGCGAGGCATACGGCGAACGGAGCGTGCGACGAGGTGGACGGAGCCAAATTTGGAAAAAAAAATTCGTAAAACGGCTCCAGAGCACTCCAGACACCGAGAAAAAGTAGTTTAAGGTCATCGAGTGGTCTCCGATTCACAAGTTTGAGGCATAATCGTTGTGGGTAGAGCGTGCGTCGGGGTGTGCGAGGCCAGTCAAAAGTTCCTGAAACGGTTCCAGAGCACTCCAGACGCTGCACGCCTCCTCTGTGATATGCTCCGGCCTTGCAGAGCGTGGCTCTACCGTGCCTACATGCGTTCGTGTGATCAAAGCTCGACTAACACCCGGCTTTCCTCTCATCTGTCTACTTGATCAACACTCCTTGCCAGCATTCCATACACCGTAATAGTGTTGAAAATAGCAGGTATGATGTTATTGGTTAAACAATAGTGATCATCTGTTCGGGTAAAAGAAAAGCCGGATACAAGGCGGGTATTGAAATTTGTGAAAAAAGGTAAGCGCGGCGGAGCCGCGCCCGCCCTGCGTCTCAGAAGGAGGCGCGCCGGCTGGTAAGAAATACGCTACAACTCTCATCAATCTTGCACGACGGCTTCTGGTCAGAAGTCAACGCGCAGAATTTTGAACGGAGGCGAGTTCTCCCTCTCAATGGAAATAACTTCGTTCAAAAACAACCGAATGGAAATCCGTGACGGGCGAATTTTCGCGATAACTAAGATACAGGAAAGATATTGTGCTCGTTAGAAACTTTTCTTTCTGGAATTATGGGGCAGTTCGGCGACGGGGGTATTTTGCACCAGTACTCCCTCCCGTCGACGTGTCGACCCATCTAGATTGCCTCTTCTTGAGTTGGCAGGTTTTAGCACAGGCATTATCGCTGTTCAGAAGCAATCGATCAAGGTCCGTCTTAAATTACAGTTACAAATTAGATGAAGAAGAAGAGGATGCAATGAAGAAGAGGACGGCTGTGATTACAGTCCGTCGCATGGACCCGTACAAAGAGGAAGGGCAGCTGGGCCCAGTGCATATAAAGGCACAAAGACACGTGTCATGAGGATGACTTAGTCGCTGACGTGATTCGACGACTGCGGTTCCAGCGACTTTCCTTCCTCCTCTCCCATCTTCTCCTCCTTTCCGTCTTCTTTAATGTTCTCATTGGATCCCTTTGTAAACTTGCTCTAGCCTAGTTATTCGTGCTCACATCTAATCTGCCTTGTATCTCGATTTGACTTATATAGTTGTCGATTTGCCTACTCACTTTCTCATTATTTATTCACTGAGAATCTCTTTGTATCTTTCTCATCTCTTACTCTTGAAGACATATGGTACGCTCAAACACATTGAGGGTGTATGAGACTGTCCCCCAGCTGTCGATGTGTCGTGGTCCTCCCGTCCAAAACTGCACGGGGTCAGAGTACGCGGCCGTGGGGAAGTCGTAATTCCTTGCCACACCGCCCATTTCGCAAACTCACGTTTTCACTAACACCGTTCGCGCGGCGCGTGTCGCGTGCAGCTCTCTGGGCTTTTTGCCAAGTCCTGTAATTGTGCTTTGGAATACAAGTACAACGCAATTTCTTTATGCGGATAACATTTTAGGTGCTTCAAAATAAGAACTGAAGATGAGGACGAGGGCTAGAACTCAAGGCAAGGTGCTTCTGCAATACCCTCAGAGGCCACGCATTCCCACAGAACATGACAATAAAAAGGGCCTAAGCGTACACTCGTTAGTTCAAAGTATTTCCATAGCTTTAGAGCCGGATTCGATCCGGATCGCAGAAATGCACACGCAGTTTTAATTTATTGCGCTTCCTTAGTTTTTTCAATTTTGTTTTATTCACATCTACATTCGTTGTTCTTCATTTCTAGCTATTGTCATCTTCATCACTTTCTATTTGGACTTTGAAGCATGAGGAATATCTCAAATGTTAGGAAATTGCGTTTTGCTTGTATTGCCATGTTTTATTGTCATTTCGTCCCTTTTTTTGTCATGTTCTGTGGGAATGCGCAGCCTATAAGGAATATTGCAGAAGCACCACAGTTGCTCGTTCTAGCCCTCGTCATCATCTTCGGTTCTTATCTTGCAGCACTTAAATGTTATCCGCATAAAGAAATTGCGTTGTATTTGTATTCCAAAGCGCAATTACAGGACTTGGCAAAAAGCCAAGAGAGCTGCACGCGACCGCGCCGCGCGGACGGTGTTAGTAAAAACGTGAGTTCGCGAAACGGGCGGCGTAGCAAGGAATTACGACCATCCCACGGCCCGTACTCTGACCCTGTGCATTTTTGGGCGGGGGACCACGACACATCGACAGCGGGAGGCTGATAGTTTCATGCACCTTCAATGTGTTTGAGCGTACCATGTGTCTTTGATACTTTATGCATCTGCTTGTATGGTCATTTCGCACATTATCGGTTTGCATCTTTAATTCCCAAGTTTGAGAGGAAGTGCGAGTGCTCGGTGATGGTTTTGCCGAAGTACTGGGTTTTTTATATTGGGTATGCATTCTTTTTCCGCGAGTTCTATAGTCTGGTCTTCGGCTATACTATACGTCACGTGCAAGTGAATTCAGGCTTAACGAGCTTGCTCCAGCTTCACAAGAGCTCATAGGTATCATATGTGAACTTTTGTGAAGCTTCACCAGAGTGGGACTTGTTTGTCTTCCCCAGAGAGAGACTTGTAAGCCGGAACTAGTGAAGCAACGAAAGTGTAAATTGCCCCAGTCGCCAATCTGCGCCTACATTATGTCTAAACGAAGCCTTCAAAGGCGGAAAAAATCGCCTTCTCCAGAAATTCTCCGAATCCTCAATGACGACGTGCCTGCTTGTTTTGAATGCGGAAGATATTGTTTCTTTTTGAGGGACCTAGTTGGGAAATTCATTCACTTACGCTTCATATGCGCTCTGAAACGCTAGTCTCAAATATGTTCTCAAACAAGCGCCGAACGATCCCATGAATGGAGTTGAGCCTTTCTTTCGCTTCCATACAGAGAAACTGTCACGTCACTTTTCCCGATCAAAACTGCATGCGGTGAGGCTGAAGGGTACTGTACCCTCTGTGCCGGCTCCATATTTTACCTCGCGCTGCCGCTGCCACCCACACATGTGCCGGCTCCATATTTTACCTCGCGCTGCCGCTGCCACCCACACACGTAATTGTGGCAAAACGCATTCTTGTTTCATTTCTGTTTTTTCTCCACCGCTCTTCTACATGCGCTATATACCCCCCCCCCGCTTCACAGCTCGAATGTATCATCGTATCACAGTAGGGTGAGGGGGAATCATATCAAGCCACCTCTTACCAGGGAGGTCGTTCAGGACGTGGCGCGCTTTTTGGAAACGGTTTTTTGCATGATGTAGGGGCACGTTCATAGACTACCAAACTGGCGTTCATTTTTCCTAAATGGCTCTTTGAATATCAAGAAAAGAAGTGTATGGAAACCGATGAGTTTTGAGGCTCTATGGGCTCCATATCGCTTGCAACTTTGATCAGTTGTTGAGTGGGGGGTCCTTATAAAGGTTCTATGGAGATCGAGGAGAAAAACAGTTGCAGAGTCTTATTTGTGGCAGTTATCAAGAGTGAGCGGGTCGGAATGTTTTCTTCAACAATCGGAGGGGTGTTCAGCTACAACGACCACGTGCAAGCTTTTGCAATTTTTTTGTTTTGCTATTCTCGCTTCCATGAATGGCTGTGCATGAGGTTCAGAGATTTAGGACACAGCCGGATAAAATGGTTCAAATCGCCCATTCTTATCAACTTCTTTTGACTCCTTTTCTGGTATTCCCTGTAGCCTTCATCAAAAGTGGACCTCATGCATGTGGTTCACGCATGGACCCCTACACCGTGCAACAAACCGTCTCTAAAAAGCTCATCAAATCCTGAACGACCTCCTTGTCAGAACTGCTACTGAATTAACTTGACGTAGCCACGTTGACTGTCGAAGGAGTCCCTCCATAGCCATCTGCGATGCTAAAACTTGTTCTCTTAGTTATAGTTTCTCGAGAAGGCGACAAAAATCCAGAAAACTGCCTCCTTTATTCACAGCAGGAGTTCAGATTAACTGAAACACTCCGGTGTTCTGATATATATGTTACTTTGAAATTCATGGAAACCACACGGCCCGACCTAAAATTGATGGATATGACGAGATTTACAACGATTGTTCATTATTTCCTACCACTGCTGTGCCAACGACGCTAGTCGAGAATCCCCACACTTTCGGACACTATTTTAGGTGCCACCAGTAGGGCGAGAGTGAATCTACAGTGCGCGAGAGAGCTCCACCCTACATGAAGCAGTAGTCAAATTCGTGCGCGCGGAGAAAAGTTAAAGTGGCAGCTGAGCTATCGGAATGCTGAATAAGCGCTGTGGCCTCTGATTGCGTTGAAGCACATCTGCCGATGGACCCTTGAGTGAGGCACTTTTTACAGCCAAAACTTTCTCAAAAGTAAACCATTCAGGATAAGAAGAACGAAGAAGAAAAGGAGTTTTCAAGAGCTACCTTTCGAATTTTTGAAGTACTGAAGTGCACACAAATGCTGTCTGACAGAGAACCATGCAGCATTAGGGATTCGTCATCATGTGCCTTTAAATGGGGATACGCTGCCAGATTTGGCAAAAGAAGCTCTTTCCCACATTGAGACGCAGTCTTGCCAGCGTGTTAATGTCACGGCAAAGAAATAAGGAAAAGGGGAGATGCGCAGAGAAAACGTACTTGGACTTTGAAGAGTCCAATTTCGTATATTTTTATCCTCCACAGGTAGAGGTGAATAAAATCTACAGAATAAATCTGAAGGAAATACCTTTCATATCCATTCCTACAGCAATACACTTGGCCATCCGACAGGCTCTGCATGCGCATCTGGCGGCTGAAATTTTCATATATTGATGGCTGGAAGATAACCTCACCTACGCCGAAATACGCAATTTTGTGAAACTGTAGGCCTAATAGTGCAACGCTATGAATTGGAAACACATCAGCTCCCTTTTCGATTTCATTCCAGACGGAATACTACATAACTTCATTTGTTCTGCAAGTTTAAAATAATTTTTGATTGCGCTCGTTATAACCTAATCAACCTTTAAATACTGCCCTGCTTTGAAAACTTCTGAGGAACTCAATGAGAACTATCAAAACAAACAGTTGTTATAACTTGTTGCCCAAAAAAATTCCAGCGAGATTGCAAAGTGATAGGCCAATAGCACTTCTAACTTTTGAAAACATCGCAAGCACCACGGCTTCTTGTAACGGCCACAGTCTTTGACGTTCAAAGTCGGCTTAATGACAATTGTCAGTCCATGTTCCAAAGTCCGATGTAACATTGTTTGTACCTTCTCCATTGACCCTTACCACTGACTTCAAGTAGGCGCCCCATTCTTCTTGCAGGAATGTTTTCTTCCATAACCGTATCGACAGAGCCGAAATCTTCACCATAAAATCAGCACAAAAAAGACAAACGAAACGAGCCCGTTTATGGCTTCGTGTATCAAGTTCAAGCAACAAGCAAAAATTTAAAATGAAAGTTGCAACGAAAACGGCGTTTAGTGACTTGGCCGGAGTTTTCACATAGATGACATAGATGTCAAAATGGGACATCTGGTTCAAGTGAGAAATATCTTCACTTGTGTCATCCACCCCCCCCCCCACAATTCCTATCCGCAGCCTCATCCGCAGGGGGTGAACGGTTATGAACTGTTCCAAAAACGTACCAATGCGGAGGGTGCCACGTCAGAGCCTGGCGAGCCACGCGTGGTTAAACTTCTTCTCGCCGAAAACACTTATGGGCCTCATTCCCTGAACCTGAGAACCTGAGGGAACCACCGACAGGGCGACGTCGGATGGGACCGCTCGGGCGAGGCTGCTAGAGTCACAGGGCCAACGGAGATTATAAGTCGCCCAGGACTAGGATGACGATCTGTACTTTCAAAGCACGGACGCTGGCAACGGAAGCTCACATCGAAGATCTGATGTTGCAAGCCAGGAAGATCAAGTAGGACGTCATCGGACTGACCGAGACGAGGAGGCATCGCCCGCTACACGCCGTATACGAGACTGGAGAAGAACTTTCCTCGGAACATGCGACAGCAAAGGCGTTGGCGGTGTGGGCGTCGTCGTCAACACGCACTGGCCAATGAACAATCGATTCGTATGAAAATCTGAACGACCCGAATCGGACGTTTGCGATTGAGAAGATGTGGTTCAACTCCAGCTTTGACAATCTTCGTCGTCTACGCACCCAACATCAAGCTACGGCGAGGATGAGCTCGAAGCGTTCTATATGGAACTGGAGAATGTTCTACAAGATAGATCATATCTTCTTTGGTGATTTCAACGCAAGATCACAAAAGAACTACACGGACATGAACGGCTGAGAACTTACATCGGAATCACGGAATGGCAGTGGAATGAGCAGGCGTGAAAGGCTGTCTGAGTTTATCATGTGACCATACCATCCATGGTAACTCGCAGCTTCGCAGAGCCGTACTCTTACATGACAGGGGAGTCATCCTGGTGCGGAATCCATAACGTGTTTCATCGAAAGGTGTCTACGAGGAACAAGATGCCGTTCTGTTTCATGTTCATCGACTTGAAGGAAACCGCTCGACTCCGTTGTGTTATCGGGAGCTTCAGGGAAACCAGGGTATCCTACTCAATAAGATCAGGAATCCTCTGTGGGCTCTACAAGCGATTCCACGACCAGGATCTCAGCATTCTGCAAGAAGATCATCATCGACGTGAAGAGAGGGGTCCGGCAGGGCGACACCCATCTCGCCCAAGCTCTCCAGCGCCTCTCTCGAGAGCGCAGCGTCAAAGACATGAGAGGAATCGTTCGGCAAGTACACACTCTCCGCTTTGCTTACGAAGTCGCTTCAATAACACGCAAACATAGAGCATGCGGAAGCGAATGCCGTCTGATTTCGACTGTCGCTGTGGAAAAATCGGTCTACGGCTGAATCTAACGAAGACGATGTTAATGAAAAACGGATTGGTTTCTGATGCCCCATTCACGCTCAACGGAACGACCATCTCTGAATGCTCTAGCTATGTGTACCTGGGTCGTGAAATCAATATGATGAACGACTTAGCACCAGAGCTCAGCAGGAGGAAGCGAGCGGCTTGGGGAGCTTTCAAGAACATCGAGGGAGTAGCGAAGAAGACGAAGAACAGCAAGCTCCGTGCCCCTCTCTTCGATTCCGCGGTCCTTCCTGCCTTGACATACGCCTTAGAGACTTGGACTCTACGAAAGCAGGATGAACATGCGGTTGGCGTTATTCAACGCGCCATCGAAAGGCGATGCTAGGGAGTTTCCCGCTACACGCAAGTGAGAGAGGAAATCCGGAGCTCCGCACTCCGCGGACGATTGAGGATTAGAGACGCCGCCGCATTTGCCAAGGTTTCGAAGATCAGGTGGGCCGGACACGTCATGCGTTTCGAGGACGACCGCTGGTCCAGAGCGATCACCGACTGGATTCCACGGGATGTCAAGCGAACGCCTGGACGACCTACGTATGCGATGGTCAGATTTCTTCGTGAAAGCTCTGAACGAATGGTATGAGGTTCATCCTGTCCCTCGAGCAGAGAGAATCCATTGGGCAACTCTTGCACATTGCAGGGACGAACCGAGACGTTACTGGCGCCCGCTCGAGGAACTTGATGATCAACGGGAGCACAGGTGATACAGGTGAGTGTCATCCAGACATGAATTAAGCATGATCAAATGTGCCTCTATTGAGTTAGTATGCAGCTCTGTATGGAGCCATTCAAAAATCAGCTCACGCAAGGAGTTAAGAAATATGTACTTTGACACTTTTCTGTCTTCCTAATAATAATGATTATTTACAAGCCAGCAGCTTGCCACCCTTACCAGGCTCGACTCACTTTAGGTTAACAGCTACGTATGCGATTTGATTTTAGCGTTCAAATTATTAAACAGCGGACTTTGTATCCATTGAAATACCCAACTTTCGCCGTACTCAAAGGGGAGGAGACAGATTTTGATTCCAAGTTGGGAGTGTGGTGTCGTGAACTGAGAGCAAATCGTTTGAATAAGGGTGGCTATACGGTAGTGTTCATCTCTTGCTGACGTTTCTGAACACTGATCATTCAGAACCATGTCCAAAAGGTCAGCGTTCGTGTATCCGGTCGGCGTTCTGTCGTGCGTGGATCGCTTGCGAGTGAACTTCTTCGTGATGCTTACTAGCTTGTCCTTTACACGTGGGTAGTGGGCACGCCCAAGTCTCGAGGTTTTGATAAGCTTCCATCACCTGCATGTGCAACAGGGCATAATTGCCGTCGAACGTCTCTACCACCTTCAGCAATAAGGCGTTGCGTACTCAGGTTTTCGTGTCTGACATTTCTCTAGCAATGTGTATTACCCAACTGATGAGCCACTCCTACTCGTTCTCAAGCACTTACTTTATCCTTCAACACACTGCTTACTTTTGGGTCACTTTCTTCACAATGGTCCCTCATTTCTTGAAGGCTTCTTTCTACCCACCTTACTAGCTAGCAACAAGTGCATCACTGGCGCGATAGGAGGACCAAAGACCAAGGATGAGGTGCCTCTTGGAAGGCGATATAAGGGTTCTGAACCGACTTGATGCTGTGGCCATGCCACCGAAGACGAGATTCTCGCATTTCGCCAACTTTGGAAGCTACACCGAATATCTTGCGAATGTCATCGTTGCGAATCCGATCCATAAGCATAAAGCCCGCCGTTCGATGCAACATTTTCATCTCCATAACACCGAGGCGAGCTCCAACTTCTTTGGTGTCAGCCGAGCACTTACCTCCAGGCCCTTGGTCGGTTGGCACTTCTACAGTTTTGACTCAAACCGTTCTGGCATCTTCGCGTCGCAGAGATTCCTGGACATGGCCGCCACTTCGACCATGCTTGGACTTAATTGCTGATCCTACATACCTGGATGTTTTTGTACGAGTGAGCTCTGTGCCATCGATTTTAATGGACTCCGTCTTTCTTGGGTCAGGTGTTGTGTACTCAGTCTTCTTGACGCTTCAGTCCAAAATTTTGCGAGCGATCGGCTCAGCATTGCGACTGCTGCTACAGCATGTTCTCATCTTCGCGAAAAAGCATTACATCATCATCATAAAGGAGCATTTAGGGAGCGCCTTCCTAGAGACCTCGTGAAATGGCATCCATAACGACAACGAGACGGAGAGGCGAGAGCGCAGAGCCTCGACGATTATGGGAAACTCCATCGAAATACACGCAAGTGTCCGCACTTGGCTCTCTGAGTTTGAATGAAGCAGGCACCCACTCGAGTAGCTCTTCAGCAACGCCTCTTCAGCCGCCGTGCTGTCGTAAGGCGTACCATATAACTTCATGCGGAACGCGATCAGTTGCCTTCCCCGAGTCTAAAAAGGCTACATGCACGATCTTCTGCTTTTCACTATGCCCCAGCAAAATGCAAGCGGCATGTATGGTTTCGATAGTGCTGCACCCCACCACGAAGCCACACTTTTTGGTAGTCATTTGTGGACAATATCACGAACACAGCTGTCAACAATCCGTTTGAACGTCTTCATGGTTTGCGAAAGTAGTCGAATGGACGGTAGTTAGAGCAATCTGCCGGACTGCCCTTCTTCTTCTAGATCGGGATCGTCGTGCTCTGCAACCAGCCTTTGGACATCTTCTTCTCTTCAACGATTCCATTGAAAAGCTCGCCAACCACTGAAGAAAAACAGAAAAGCTCGCCAACCACTGAAGAAAAACAGAGTCACGACTACCATAAATCTGCTGCCAGGTTGTCGGGGCCTAGTGTTCTCCGGCCTTCATCTTCCTTCAAGTTGCTTCTGTTTCCTACACTGACATTTTCTGAACGGGACCATGTGTCGATGCCGCACAGGAAGTAGCCGGATGGGTGAATCTCATTGTTGAGATGCCCGTAAAGTGCTCATGCCATTGTTGCATTACCCCTTTCGATCCATCAGGAGACGGCCATTCTCGTCATTTATGGAGAAAAATACTTCTCTATATCTTCGGTTTAGCGGTGACGAGATTAGGCAAGTCGGTACAGTGCCGCTCACCGTCACGTGCCTCCAGCTTCTTGCTGACATCATCAAAGAGAGGCTTTTATGGCAACCACAACCTTCTTTGCAGCACTTTTCCATTGCTGATAATTTCGGCAGTTATCAGCTGACTTGTGCCATGTAGTAGAGCCTCTTCTTCTCGTGGACCTTTGCTTTGACCTTGCCCTTCACAGCCAAGCATCCTTGTCAAACCCCCGTTATCGATCCAACGGCTTCCTTGCGAGTTTTGCCGACAGTTGCGGTCTTAAAAAGTCGAATGCGAGAAAGCACGGCTGCCTCCAGTTCCTTCGTCCGTCACCACTTAATTTCTCGGGACAGCATAGCTCCGCCTGTCTTAATCTGGGAGTTGCAAGTCTGAGCGTGTAGATCAGTGTGCAGTGATCCGTGGTTATCGTTCGATACGGCACTACTCTAGCATCGGTAACCATTCCCTCATCGCCATGTCTGATCAGGACAGAGCCCATTTGTGTCCTTACACTGCCGCCGTAAAAGGCGATGACATGGGAGTCACGTTCGCGAAATTTTGTATCAGGATGATGTGGTCATGAGTATCCTCTCACTCAAGGATTTGCTCACCGTCCTTCCAAACGCTGCACGGTTTTCGGCCTGGTTGCCCCCCCCGCTGCTATCTTTATATCGTGGAACCCCGCATACGTTCCACACCCGCCGGGCCTTGTGAGTGCGCATCGGCTCCCCGAACGCTGTAGCATTAACTAGGAATTCATGCGGCGTGCCTGAACATTGTGATGGGGGTATTGGTAAGCCGGCCCATCACGAAGACTTGTCGCCTGCTTTTGATTTTTCCGCGGCTGGCTCAGCCGCAAGAGCGGGCAGTTCTCATTGCACCACGGGAAGGAGCGACTTCACTACCGACCAGGCGACGAACTTCGATGAACAAATTCGAAATTATAAAAGCCGGTAAAGCGTTGAAGGCACAAACACTGAAAAAACGAGTTTTTAGAAGGAGAGACAATGACAAAACTACACTTGAGACAAAACGTGACATTCTGATCTCCACTATTTTCTTCTCATTAAATGCACTGCTGAAGAATTATTTTGTAAACGACTGCTATTCGAAAGTTCTGGAGGAGAATCGTTGATGAGTCGAAACATATTCTTGATCCAACTCGCTCAAGCACCAGAATAAAACTATAGAAGTTCAACTAGCGGGTCATGAACTATGTCGCAAACGTTATGCTGAACGAAAAGTCGTTGCAGAAAGAGGATCATTTAAACCAGCCTATTGCAGTGAAAACCGCTTGTAGCGTTTAATATTACTGTTTAAAGGGATCCCCAGTAAACGTTGAAAACACATGAAATAATGGAAACGTCCCGGTGCTGATTCGTATGGAATTACATGAAAACCATCACCGAAAAGGTAGTCATTTGATCCAGTGGATCTGTTTGAGGTATTATAGATTATTTCCCTCTTTTTCCGAGTTGGGCTGAGTACCGCCGAAGAACTAGGATGTAGAGGTCTGTTCGGTTGATCATGACACGGCTCAGGCTCCACTCAGGCTCCGAAGAGCGAATCCGCTGAAATGTCAGCTAAAGGTGTATTACTTTTATAACAGTCCTGAGAAGAATCCCTCAACATATAAGAAGTTCCTGTAGAATCGGACATAGCAACCAGACGAAGCATGTGTTAAGTAGTGAGGTCGTAGAGCGTGGAAGGAGTTCCATGATCAGTGGACTTCCCCTTTCCGCTCGCAGCTATGGGATGGTGTGATAATCAGTGGAGTGACCACTTTTCGCGCTGTCGTCCCCTTGCCTTTCTGAATTGTGGGTATATTAGTGTTAGCAGAAAGGTGTGGTTGGGGAACGCCTCCCGTATCATTTCATAAGTTACTGCCCTTGTGAATGTGCATCCGTGTTTTTGATCTGTAGACTTGCTGTGATTATTAACCCATTTATTCCGACTAAATTCAACAATTATGGCACATTTTCATGAAACACACCAGCTACACTTGACAAAAGCCAGTGAAATGCGGGTGCTGTTTCCACAAAGGACAACGATCTTCCACCGTTGAAAGCGTAGTCAGTCTAGGTCAAGTATGGTTCAGTAGGGTCGTCCACGTGTCCAGCTGTCACACAGGCGTACACCAACACGCCCGCAGTAATTTCCTTGCGTTGAACATTTCGCTACATTACTTGCTTACATGTGTGGCTTTGTGATCTGCGGGATTTTCCGCCACGGAATGAAACTTTCCACTTTGACATGTCGTTTGCACGTAGAGCTATCGCCAGTCTTCTGTCAGCAGTCGCCCCAAGTTCTCTCCTTGGAAAGAAATCACAATCGACGCCCTCGGAGGCTTTCTTCAAAAATAGTAAACGGCACTGATATTGATCGTTATTATGTCGTGATAAGTGATCACGACATCAGTGATCACGATCCCCTTATTTTCCACTATTTACGATTGCCTCGTCGAGGACTTCCGAGCACCGGAATCATGAATTACCTATTTGTATGTGAGTCTGGTTCACGCTGGAGGAAAGTAACGCATTTGTCAGACGAACAACATTCCTTCTGAACGCGTTCTCGCAATAGAGTCTGACTCCCATAAGTGAAACTGAAGAAATGAAGAAGTAATCCTTATCCGCGTCCGCCAGCGCTCACCAGACCGCGATAATAAGTGAGTCAGTTAGGCTTCACGAGGAATACTCTTTGGATTAGCTGTCTCCGAACTTAAGCCTAGAACGGCAGAATTCTAACTACAACCCTAGAACGGTAGGATTATCCAAGAACGTTAACTATGCTCGGGTGTAAGCAAGTGGAGAAAGTGCTGCAATTTTTTCATGCGAGTGCATTTAAGGGTGCATTTTGCATTTTTACGGATATATTCATAGTCTGGGGGTAATCTCCTAATAAATGCTGAAAACTACATGAATTCACCTGGCGGGATACCGTGTATTTTTTAGAAAATATCACTGCGGAAGGTACCACTCCTGATCAGACACAGCTACCCAACTCTACAGAACACGTTTGAGAGGGGCAGTGCCATCGATGTTCTTTGCTTTTTGTTAGATCAATATAATCAATATGTACCATTTTCACTTCGAATTCACCACTTTTCAAACCAAATTTACCACTTTTCAAATCAAATTCTCCTTTCTTTTTAGACTGGACAGCCCACCAACTATATCACGCCAGACACCACTGCTAGCTCCGCTCCGAAGGCCACGCCTACCTGTCAGCGCGGACATACATTTTCAACACATCGACAACACATGGCCGACTCCGTCCATTCTTCAGAGGGTTTGTTGCAAATTTCGAAATTTCATAACTTTTTAAACTGTTTAATTTCACATCCACTCTTTGCACAACGAAGATACTGCTGCCCGCGCATTCATAGACAGGCAATTCAGGCTCCGCAACCCCCTAGCCACGCCCACTGCTTTTAGCGGACTTTTGATGATTTTTCAAAATTTTTGCATTTTTGGACTGCTCCATAAAGCTCCGCCCACTTCCGAGAAGCCCCGCCCAAATTTCAAGAATGGTGCACTGCAGTATAGAGTGTTGGCTTGTATACTAGGGTCTCGTCCGTCACTCGGAACTAATAAATCAGACATACCAACAACACCCTAGCCATGTGAGCCGAGACTCTATACTGCCGAGTGCGTCAATTTCGGAAAGTGGGCGGGGTTCATTCGAAGTGGGCGAGCCTCTTACAGTGAGCGGGGCCTCAAGTAGCACTCCAAAAGTGCAAAGATTTTGAAAAAATTCAAATGTCCGCAAAGAGCAAATGGGCGCGGCTAAGGGGGCGGAGCATAAATTGCCAGTGCATGAACGCGCGGGCACGAGTATCTTCGTTGTGCAAAGAGTGGATGTGAAATTAGAAAATTGAAAAACTTGTGAAACTTCGAAGTTCGCAACAAACCTTTAAAGAGTGGGTGGAATGGATTCGGCCATGTGTAGTGTGATGTGTTGGAACTATGTCGGCGCTGACAAGTAGGCGTGGCCCGTCGAGGGGGAGCTCGCAGCGATGTCTGGCGTGATCGGGTTGGTGAATTGCCCGGCCTAAAAAGAGTGGTGAATTTGGTTTGAAAATGGTGAATGTGGCATGAAAAGTGGTGAATTTGCTTTGAAAAGTGCTGAATTCGGCTTGAAAAGGGGTGAATTTGTTTTGCAAAGGGGTCAATTCAAAGTGAAAATGGTATATCAAAAGGACAGAACACACTTCATAATATAATGTGAAGTCGAAGTCTGATAGCTAACTCTCGGCCGTGGAATTGCTGCTGAACTGTAACAGCAATAGGCAGCATATCGATTCAGTACCATACGGCGACGATTGTAGAGCATCAATAGTGACAGCAAGGTGACGGTGAGAAGCCATATTGCACGGCTAGCACTATTATCGTAGAATGTAAAACGATGAATGATGAAGTAGCTTGGTGACAGCTGACGAAATATTGACAGAATATTAGCTGTCGATTGAAGGGCGATCAGATTGACGACCGAAGAATATCATCTGACAGGCGAATAGACGAGTGAGGACGCGGAATGGCTGACAACAGGGGAGAACGAATAGCGGAGGGAGGCACATAACCAGTTTAATGCTTACGTCTCATCATCTGAGGCGTTGAGCACACAACCGTGCCCCATGGCAAATCGTGCAGGAGACGACACACATATTGGCGCCGTGTTCCTGGCGCAACAGCGACCGCGTAAGCGCAGCTCTTGTACCCGCATCGCTCGGCTGACTGAGTTTGCGTACCGATGACATCGCCTCGAATAGTGACCGTCAACGTTGCCGTTGACGGCACAGAATACACATGAAGACCTGGGGGCTGTGCGCTATAGCAGGGTGTTGACATCCGTCTTCAACTCAGCGGCCAGCGAATACAACGATTCGAGGCGAGTAGTGATATATTGCAGGGTGTTGCCTATAGCTTCCATGGTTGCACGCCGCTCGTAATCCATGAGCCGGATTTCTTCGAGGTCATCTGCCATAAATGTGTAAAAAGCGGATTGGAAGGTTTTAAATATGTTACGTACATGAAAGTGTGAGGTGGCGAGCGCGGGCGTTTATCGATACATGCGTCTCAAGGACTTAATCGATTGTGCACAGCACAGTAGTCCACTAGCGGTATTCGTAAGTATAACCCATGAGATTTTGATGGAAAAAACTGTAGCTGACGCTAGCAGTTTTGCAAGCAATCACATTTTCAGCCCTCCGACTGAATGATCATCTGACAAGGTTTCTATCAGTGTTTCTTCGCACGAAATCGTCTGTCTCGTACTCTCCCCTAAATTTTCTCAGGAAGTCTTCACCTTTGACCTCCTTGAATACTGTCGGGCCAGCACAAGTCATGGACCTCAGGTAGTTCAACAAGTGTGTATTGGCCACAACCTCTGCATCTTCTCGCAGAGGAGCTCTTGACCATAGACTCGCTTCATGTGCTCGGCAGTTGTGCACTGACGTACAGTTTCTCTCCTGCAAACCTGGCTTTTGCCAAGCTTCTCTGCCTTGCAGAGCCTTGCCGATCGCACTGCATCCCAGGCCAGTCCTTAACGACCGGCTCACGTCATCTCAACTCTTTGCTATGCGGTATGCTTGAGCTGAGAAAAGTCAGTCGCAGGAGATCACACAGCTCATTCAACAGCTCTCCATCTCTTTCTACAGTGTCGACATAGTCTCTAAACTCCTCTCCTGTTTCTAAACCCTTCTGGTGAGCGTAATTATTATTTCTTTCATCGATTCTTCTGATACTATGGGATGTTGTACCGCTTATCTTGCTGGTTTTTCTACCACTTCTACTTTCCAAATCGGTTTTGGTTTGCTTAGCTATTTTTGCATTGGCCAGCACCCTTCTTGCCCTGTCTTTCGCTTCACGCACTATCCGCAAGCACGCCGGCCAGCTCTCTTGTCGATCCTTCCCATCAATTCTGGGACTGAACAGCTCTCGGGATATGCCCGCTCCTCCTTCATCAACAGTCCCTCTATATCATCACAAGTGATCCTGCTTAGGTTTGACTTCTGCTCTTCCCTGAAGACAACCATCTCTCGAGTATTGCGTGATGCCTTGTTGCCTTAACAATGTGTTCTTTCCTTTGAACACCTTATTCTTATTGAAACTTGGCACCATCCTTCTCAGTGGTTAGTGAGATCAAGTTTTCTAGCAGCGTGTTCTTTCCTGCTTTCGAACACATTGCTTTCCTTCAAACCTCCTGACACCCTTTTCAGTGGACAGCGAGGCCGATTTTCCTAACCACCGTGTTCTTTCCTTCCTTCGGACACTTTTTCGAATCTTCTGGCACCCCTATCAGTGGCTAATTGACCAATAGACCAGGAACAACCCTTCCTCTATATCTGCTCACCCAGCAAACGAAGTAATCGCCTTTATCGCAAGTCGGTACGGCCCCCACGTAAGGCCGTGGACGTCTAGTCTCGCCCTTTGTGTGCGATCAGCGTTTACTTCTTTAGCAAGTGTCGTAAACTGGGTTAATATAAAATTTATCTACAATAGAACAACAACAAGCAGCAAACCACAACAACAACCAACAAACTAACAAAACGTTACCAACGAAACTAAAGTCGAAATTCGGGTGTCCGTAAAGGTACGGAGGTCCTGCGAGAAGGTCGCACCCGCAGTTCCGTTGTTGGAGGCGGTGAGACCTGAGCAGATGAAAACGGAGCGCCAGTTGAGGAAGAGCGTGGAAATCGTAGAGAGCTGTTTCAGTATTACAGCCAGTCCCTATATCTACGGCGGCCCCTCCCCTATCTTGACTGAGTGGGCCCGCAAAAAGACCACCTTGCCTGAGGGGCGCACCAACTACAAATCTCGGTGCGATCTACCCGTGCGACGCGACCAACCTATGTGGCTCCTCCTTGACCTTTTCAACAAAGTAAATTAAGACTATCGGTGCGAAGATATAGGTAAGAAGTACTACGATTACAACAGTGGTAGTCACGACTAGTGTGATCTTACAGTGAGTGATAAGTACCAACGCAGAGCATATAAATCCGGGAGGTGAACATCTTCGAAGTAGTCTAGTTGGGGAATTTTTGTGGATGAGTTTGTGAGAAAAATATCTGATGCTAGAAGAAAGATGAGAGATGTTATAGGGGCAGTTAGAAAAGAGATATTTTTCTGATGAGCTTCCGTTCTCCTTTTGCGAACACTTCCGTTCTCCATTCACGAACAAAAGACTCATCGTGAAACCTAGTATAGCGTTTGCAGTGAGGGCGTTTGCAGTCCGCTGAGAAGTATTCCCAGCAGAGATTCTTTTCCATCACTACTTTTCTGCGTGCGTGGGCGTCTTTTACAGTTCGGCACTCGTGTGATTTGTGGTTCGCTCTGCCACAGAAAGTGCCCTGACCTACGTAGTGTTTTCACGCGTGAACAAAATGTCCTGTTCAGGCATGGATTCCTGAAATCCTAAACGCTGAGAGATGTACGTGGGTCTCATAATGACCTTCTCCAGTTGGTCTTATTACACCGACGGTGAACTCTTCCTCGGCCTCATTTCCGCGCCAAACTCTTCTACAAATATAGCGTGGAATTTTTTTAGAATAGCCTCATTCCTCATTCCATCGCAAGTATCTGCGATTGTATAGCCAGAAGAAGTCATCTCATTGATGAGCGCTCGAATGTCGCCAAACACTGACTCGCACGACTTCGCATAGACTTTGGCTGGCGGCAGAGAGATTATCTTTTGATGACGTTCGCACTACTTGTCACATTATCGTACCTCTTCTTTCATGGGCATCCATTGGTAACTTTCAGGAATCATTTTTATGCCCCCGATAGTGGTGGCTGCCCTCAATGAGACTTTCTTTTAGAAGTATAATTTTCTCCATAGTACTGAGCGTCGGATTTTTGAGGACTATTTTTTTCATGTATAGCCCAGTATTCCTGAAATATCGATGTCTCCAGCAGACTGGGGTAGATTCACACGCGGGGGTTAAATGCTGTATTTTCATTTCTTTCCTCTATGTTAATGAATAGAGTCGCGGCTATCAGTTCATTCGCCAAGTCATGTGTCGCTAATGCGCCTTCTGGGGCATGTTGATGTTCAAATGATGGATGTGCAGGCGCGATGTAACTTTCTACACTTGAACTCAGTGTTTGGTCAGGTTGATCTCAGACTATCAAATGAACATAGCTATGTGTTCGGGGATGTTTTGGAAGAAGTCCGACATCGCCTGCCTCGATAAACGTGGAGTCAGGGATATGTTTACCTAAAGCTTTCGCTAGCTCGAAGCGAACTTCGGTCAGGCGAGTTTGCAGAGCTGTAAGAATCGCGTGGGATTCTTTGAGAGCAGCAATTTATGCTACGTCTTTCTCCACCTGTTGGAATTGTCCAAGGAATTCATTTTTTCTTTGTTTTCTTCACATAGTGCACACTTGTCTTATTGATTCAAGAGTTCTCAGTAATTTCTCTAGACGAGCTTATCACTGAAACAGCGTTTTCTATAGCTGACGACGTCCTGGTGCAGAAACCAACTATTTTACCCGTTTTGTTGGGTATTTCACATCACCTGCGTACACCAAAAAGTGTCACCCTGAGATGTTGTGCTTACCGTAGCCCTTTGAAGGTCTATTTTATAGAAATAGAGCGCCATTTTTCGAAACTCTGCGCTTTGTTCAAAAACAATCGACTTTATTTTTCGTCGAATTAGCTGGTGCTGTCGATTGACGTATTCTGCGTTTTTGCGGCGGGATTGTGTCCTAGCCACGTGCCTGACTTCCGCAGACTGTATAAAAGACTGCAAGAAGGGAGATGGGCGTCACTTGAGAGATGTGGACGACGATGCACCAGCTGTGCGGCACTTTCACCCTTATTTGGTGGTTCAGCAAAGAACAAAATGCGCAATTTTATGCTGTGTATATGACTACGCGAATAACATGTGAAAGAAGGCCGTGGGAGCGGTCCCAAGCAGTGTGGTGTCGCGTCGCCACGAAAACGTCGACGCGACATACTTTTAAATGTTGAAAAATATATGAATTATAAACAAGCAACAAGAGTGACAGCATAAAATCCGCATAGGGACGGAATGGAACTTGCTATTTTGGTAGACAGTTCGAACTATCAAGTCCCGTTCCGTCCCTGTACGAATAATATGCTGCCAGTCTTGTTGTCTGGTTATACTATTTTCACTTTGAATTCACCCTTTTTCAAACCAAATTCGTCCTTTTTCAAACCAAATTCGTCCTTTTTCAAACCAAATTCACCCTTTCTGAAACCAAATTCACCCCTTTTCTAACCAAATTCACCCTCACTCTTCATCACGTTAACCACACTTATTAGGGCGGCAACTCATCAACCAGATCGCGCCAGACATCACTGCGAGCCCCGCCCCGACGGCCACGCCCACTTGTCAGCGCGGACATAGATTCTCAAACCTTGTTTCATAACTTCTGCTTTTGCTGTTTCCCACAAACACTTGACTGGAAACGACAGGGCATTGACACATGGCCGACTCCGCCCATTCTCTAAAGGGTTTGGCAGTCTAGGCTGGCCACACTGGCTTTTCGCGGAATTTCGATGTTTTTCCAAAATTTTTGCATTTTAGGGTTGCTGCGTGAAGCCCCGCCCACTGTGATATGCTCCGCCCACTTTGAATAAGCCCCGCCCACTTTAAAAAAAATGGTGCAGATCGGCAGTATAGAGACTTGGCTTGCATGTTAGGGTGTTGCTGATCATTCGGAATAAACTTTGCCGGATTTTCTTGTTCCGAGTCACGTACGAGACCCTAACATGGAAGCCAAGTCTCTATACTGCCGATATGCACCATTTTTGAAAAGTGGGCGGGGCTTATTCAAAGTGGGCGGAGCATCTCACAGTGGGCGGGCCTCACGCAGCAGCCCTAAAATGCAAAAATTTTGAAAAAACATCGAAATTCCGCGGAAAGCCAGTGGGCGTGGCCAGCCTAGAGTGCCAAACCCTTTAGAGAATGGGCGCAATTGGCCATGTGTGAATGCGCGGTGGTTTCCAGCCAAAGTGTTTGTGGGGGAAACAGCAAAAGCAGAAGTTATGAAACAAGATTTGAGAATCCATGCCCGCGCTGACAAAAGGGCGTGGCCGTCGGGGCGGGGCTCGCAGTGATGTCTAGCGTGATCTGGTTGATGAGTTGCCGCCCTAATAAGTGTGGTTAACGTAATGAAGAAAGAGGGTGAATTTGGTTTGAAAAAGGACGAATTTGGTTTGAAAAAGGACGAATTTGGTTTGAAAAAGGGTGAATTTAAAGTGAAAATGGTATATATTACCGGCGGTACTAAATTAATAGCATGACTTATGTCCGCTGATGGAGCCCGCTTCATATTATGTAGTGAGAAGATCGTAGAAGGTTTTAGGAGTTTCCCAAACAGTGGACCCTTCTACTCACTTGCAGTGATATTACGGTGAAGTGGCTATTGGGTGGGACTGACCACTTTTGTCTACCAGCTAAAATGTCCTCTTGTGTTCCTAAATGCGTCTAAATGAATGTAAAACAAAAAGCTATGATTTGGAAACCCCTCCCGTTGCATTTTATAAATTACTGTGGACATGTTCCCGTGTTTTGACCTGCAGTCCTTTGGTCTTTTTATTTGATTTTTTATCCAATTACAAATAGATTCAACAATAATCACACATTTCCGCGCCTTAGGGAAACCCAGACACTTGTCACACCAACAGATACCAGCGAAGTGGTAGGGTTGCTTTCTTGACAAGAAACGAATACCTCCCTGTCACTGAAGTCGTATAAAGTCGTGAATTGAGCCCAACTTCAAGTCGCGCAAAAAATCCCTCATTGTGCTCCGAACTTGATCTCCCCATGGTCTTGCATTCGAGGCTTGCCACAGAGAGCGCTACGTTGACCTTCCTGCTCGAGTTGAATTTGAACCATTCGTTTGCGGCTGTCTGCTACTAACACTTCATCACCAAGAAAGTACTTATCAGACGGAAATTTACGAACCACCACCACCACCACCTTCACAGCGCAAGTTTCTCTTCACAACACCGGTGTACAGTGCTACTATCCTCACAAATGAAGCTGAAAACAAATTTTATTGGAGTGCTCTTCGTTTTGAATGATCGGGATATGTTGCTGGACGTAATGCAACAGATAAGCAAATATGAAAAGGTTCAACATTTTCACATATAAGCTGTGATCATCAAATCACATAAAAGAGGAGCGTGAAGACCTTTTCTATACCTCGAACAGTCGAATGCTTTGAAGGCTGGAGACAGGAGAGAATAGGAAAAGAAGGACAAACATCTACAAATTAGGAAACAGAGAAAAGTGTTAGAGAAACACTTCGGAGAAACCTAAAAGACTAGTGCATCATGGCAAGGGTTGCAGAATAAATATATGAGAAGAGTCACTACGGGGAATACTCGGGAAGTACCCGTACGACATTCTGGCAAACATTGTGAAGAAAAGCAGAAAAGATGCAGGAAATCGCTTTTGCGCTGGTACGCATGGCAGAGATGGCTTTCATTTATAGAGATGGATTTCATTTATTTCTCCTCATCGGATCTTGTCGTCAACTCCCGATATGGGGTTATGACCTGAGGAACACCTGCTGACTCTACCGTGAAAGAGAGGCTTCACGAGAAATTAAAAGGTCACAGTAACTAGTGACTGAGTCAACTAATGAATGCAGACCGCTCAATAGTAATGAGCTCACTGCCCTAAGTGATATATGGAGCGGTTGTTTACATTCGTTGTGTTAGCAGTGATAATTCATCTCTATAAAAGACCCTCAGTGCGGTGTGATGTCAATTGTCGTCTCGTGCTCAATAAAGCACTCTCGTCCGAAGTCTCAACACTTTCGATCAGGACTCAGAAGAACCCCTGCGGAAGAAGTTCAGCGAGCAGGTCAACTTGTAGAAACTCGACATGCCCAGCAGCAGCGCTCCAGCCACTTCAAGAGATGCACCTCAGTGGATGGCTCACTTCCTAACAGCAATCCAGCAGCAGATCCAGCACCTCCAACAACAGCTCCAGCAGCAGAAACAGCACTTCCAGCAGCAGAACCAACAGTTCAATCAGCTACTGCAGCACTCGTGGAGCAAATGTAGGGTCTGCACAAACTTTTGAGAAACCACCTTCTTCAGATGTTCATGGTGACCTGATGCGAGACCTACCGTACTTCAATTATGACGAAGACGACGATTCAACGTTCAGTGCGTGGTTCAAGCGACACGGACCAGTAATCGATGACCGAGGAAGCTCACTTTCAAAAGAACGTAAGCGAAACCTCACTACTGACAAATTGGATAAGGCAACCTACAAAATTTATTCCGAGCACGTCTTACCGCTGAAGCCATGGGATATCGACCTGCCCACTACTCAACAGGTTGGTCTGCAGTGGCGGAGGAATCAACTCAGGCACCGAATCATGGTCGCGTGGCCGAATCTCTCGATGGCTTTAATCCAGATGGCTGTGACGAAGTTTCGTGATCGTGTGCAATGTGTTGTTAAATTTCATGGTGGAAATGTCCAATAAGAATTTAATAAAGTGTAATTTATATCGCCTTGAAAGTCGAGGGAGAGACGTGTCTTTTTTGGCTCCTCCTGTACAGAGGGAGAGGGCGACATGCAAAAGGACTGCGTTCTGTTCGAGGCATCAGAAAAAAACCAGGGAGTTGATGAGATCAAGACAAGTCATTGCGCCGACTGCGCTCAAGTCATTGCGCCGACTGCGCTCAAGCCATTGCGCCGACTGCGCTCAAGTCATTGCGCCGACTGCGCTCAAGTCATTGCGCCGACTGCGCTCAAGTCGAGCGGCGGCGTCAGCCCTCCTCTCTGTGTTCTCGTCTATATATTTGCTTCACATACTAGATAGCTGTATCTAGTACACTAGACTCGCTTTTAGGCTGTTATCTCCTAGCCTACTAGCCTGCCATTACTCGCTATTCGGTTATTCGCTAGTTATTCGGTGGGTATTAAGCTTGTCTTCACGCACGCCTATCATATTGATTATTGACTGCCGTCCTGACAACTGGCTTCTTCTGAGACTGCAAACGGATCTGATTTATTCAATCCTAAGTTGAATTGGTACTCAGGGCACTACCTTTTTGTTCTGCCATTATTCGGAACTCCTGATTCGCTGCTACCGCATCCGGCTACGTGCCCTCGTACCTACGTCTGCTCTGTGGATATTTTGGAAACTGGATCCACGCAGTAGCTATGTACTGATCTAACTATTATTCGGAATCATTTTATAGTTGCTTACACTGTCTGCCTGAGACTCTTTCTCTGCTTTAGGATTCTCCATACTTGTCAACTATTCGGCGGACTTCTGGTATCCGCCATTTGGTTATTGCTGACGGCTACGCTTACTCCATCATCCAGCCGACCAACATTTTACTAGTATCTCAAATCCTCTCCTTGCTGGTTATTTTATATTTGGTATCCCGCTTTCAACTACTGGTGCCGCTACTTCGACGCCCTGTTTATCGACTGCGTTACTGCTTTCGAACGGCTGTCATCTCGTCGAAGAAGTTTGCACATCTGTTTGCTTTGCACATCTGTTTGCTTCATTTCTGTCAGACCGCTGTATTCTTCTGTTTTTATCGATTTAGTTATTAATGGATACGATGATTACTTTATATATTTCTCATTTCGTAAAAACCTCGTATGTACTGCTCTCTGGAATTCGTTTCTCTGCCGAATCTTGCGCGTTCATCGCAGCGCTGACACACCCGTTCTACTAGACGCTCCTAGATGGGCTTTTAAAAAGAGCGGCTCGGCTTCTTACAACGTTTGACTCCGTCATGATCCGCCACTGGGGACTCTTTGCCTCTTGGCCCTGCGCTAGCAACTGCTCATGCAAAAGGAACCCGACTCAATCCCGCTTCAACGTTCGGTCTACTGCCTCGGTTTGTGATTGCCGACACTCAGCAGCTGGTTGACCGGATGCCAGCGGATCAACAGAGGAATAGTCCATGAGCTCTCCAGTGAAATCGAAAAGATGGGCCTCGAACTCAAAAGCCCTGTGAGGGATGCAAAAACAGTGAGTCTTCCGGGTGCAGGGTCGATGCTGAGGGTATTCATGGGAGCGGGACAGATTGGAGTTTCGACGATATAAAAGCTTGGGACCAGAGTCCGGTCCACTAGAGGAATCCAACTCTAATGGGGCGGTCCCTAGCAATAAAACTCGGAATCTATTTCGTGAGAGCATCGAAAGCAGTCTGCTAACCGTCAGTCGTATGTAATCTCGGGATCGAGAGCATAACAGGGTAGTATAAGTAGCCTGTCGAGAGTCAATGCCATGATAGAAATTGTTGGTTAGACAAATTTCTAGACATTTTTATCGATTGGGATGTATTCTTGGCCTATTTACCGTATGGGAAACCCTCTGGGCTACTTCGACAGGCAGGACGGGTCGTAAAGATTGTCTTTCCCTTTCCTCACAATTCGCCGCGCTCGCTCTAAACCGGGCGCCGCTTATGCGCTCTTTTTTCATTATAAAGGGGTTGGGTTTTTATCAGACCGGTCCCTTCACTAAGGAAGGAACGGCAGCATATACTTTTTTGCAGGAGGGCACTAAACCTAATCCAAACAACCTAAACCATCGATTTTTACGATACGCGATAGGCTTCACCCTTCCAACAATGTTCGTTGTGCCTGTTAATTCTCTGATCAGTCCATACTGTGAAACCATGTTCTATGTCCTCGTGCACTTCACATGATAGGACATGCACAACATTAGTTAATTGTGTTTTGATATTGGTTTATCGCGTCTCTGGTTAGTCAAATCGTTATAATACTAGTGCGAGATGCAGATTGCAAAATTATTGTTGCCTCTATATTTGGAAAACATGTCGTCCTGTATCAAGAAGTATTTTGTGACCTTCTCTAGTTTAATCCAAGGTCTACTGATCCTTGGTGGGTTGTCTTTATACTGGAAACCTGGCTCTCTTGAAAGCACGTTTCGCTATGGCATCCCTTTTTGGTGATACCTTGCTTTCTCATTTGAAGTATTATTAGATGCGCACGTTGAGGGCCAGACGGATGCGTGGAAGGTGGGGGGCTCCTGCTATCATTGTCAAAAGCATTACGGTCTTTCCTGATTTTATAGGAATCAGTTGTGTGACTGTGTATGAATTAGTTAGCAGTATTGATTCTCGGATAATTGCGTATTTTTTAGCTTACCTTTGCGAGTTGTCGCGTCATTATAAAGCGCTGAATGTTCGGTCTCGTACTAGGGCCGTCCTTCCAGGCTTGATAAACGGCATTACTGACCTAGGTGTGCACACAATATCTCGTCTCTTGTTCTTTGGGTTGACTTTAATATCCCTGAGATCACTTGGCAGCGGTGGATGGTTTACCCGCTTCTCCAGCTCGTTCGGCGACGGCGTCTCATCGACTATGGCCGGGACTTTAAATCTTCATCAGGTCATTTCCAAAATACCTGGGTAATATTGTCTCAACTTGGTTCTCATCCTAAACTGTAAGCACTTAGATTCAGGACATCTGTATGGCCCTCCATGGGGCTTTCAGTGATCACTCCCTCAATCCAGTTTCAGTAGGCCTAATGACTAACCTGAACTGCCCTTCGCCTCCATAAGCTCATAAAGGACTTGCAGTTTGCTGCTCATATTTCGCATTCAACTGCGTACTGTGAAAGTGGCATTGGAATTTGGGTATGAGATCGCTCAATGGCGCCCGCTCTCGCTAACATAAATCGATGAATCTTTTTGACGATTCTTATCACATTATCGAATTTGTTGTGTCATTTAAACCTGCCAAAAACAGTAAGGCACTTAGCTTCCGTCTACTTAGAAAGGCTAGAGTAATCATAGGAAGAATGATGCTGGGAATGATAGCTATAAGGTTTCCGGGTGACGACCCGTAATTCTTGGGATACACATACAGAAAGCTCATGCGGCTTCTGACAAAAAGCTTAAGAAGTTCTGGTCTTCGCGGGCATGTCGCGGAGAGGAAAGATGGTTTTTCAGCGCAATCAAGAACGTTCCTTCTTCAAATTGTATTAAGGGTCGGCTCACAACTCAGTCTAGGAAAACTTTGGGTGTTATTATTGACGAGTCCTCGGTTTTAGGGTTACTACGATAAGGAGAAGGCAGAAGGATTTATTTGCAAACATTGTTTAGACAAAGCTTATCACAACGAATGGCTGAGTTGATGGGCAAAAGTCGCGACCACGGGCGGATTCACCGCATCTGTCCTCGCTTTTTCCGTGGCGAAGCATGTTCCTTATTACGTGAGCCGAGGCCCCTTTGACCATCGACTTCAATGGCTATTTGTCTGCGAACTAACCTTAACAGCATAACACGTTCACGATGATTGAGCGGTAGCGCTACATCGGCAGTTGAACCGCAAGGCTGAAGGCTTTTTTAAAGTATTCAAGACTAATATGTTTGTTCTTTAATCTGCTGTTTAACGCCGCGAGTACGCGACTTCGAAAGCTATACAAGAATGTCTTGAGTATATGGGCAAATAGTCGGACCGCGGGTACGGATTCGAAACCCGCATCTTTCCGGCTTTCGTAGTTGCGATATGCCGTTCCTATTAGGGCTACCGAGGCCACCCTTTGATGGCCGATCTTCAGTTTGAGCATATTCAGATAGCATGGCTATTTGTAGCCATTACACGCGTTACAGCACGTCGGACAGCGATATTTCAAAGGCGTGCATGAGTCCGGTTAGTCCGAGTAATCTGCAGGTGCCGCAAGCGCTGAAGGCTTTTTTTGACAATTTTCAGTATATGTTGTTGTTAATTGCGCGTGTTTAACGCCGCGTACGCGATTGAAGTATCACAGAAGTGCTGAGGTTAGTGGGAAAGTCGGAACCACGCGGGGATTCGAACTCCGATCTTACCGCTTTCCGTGCTCGAATGTCGTTCCAGCCTATTTACGGGCTACCCGAGCTGCCACCTATTGACACTCAGCGCTCAATGCGCTATTTGTGCCATAACCTTACAGCGTTTTTTTGCCAGTAACCTATCAGCCATTCTGTTGCGATCGAGCTTTTATCCGGCGCCCCGCGAATTTCGACGCCTCACCATGGGCGGGTGGCCCACGACGCTTCCTCTAACCTGACAACACAAGCCGCGTTACAGCACAACAACTTGGCTAGTCGCGTCTGAACTATTGTGGTAACAACGCCTTAGCCTTCGCGATTCACTGCGCGATAATTCGGCCTAACCGGCCTCATCAGCGATTCCGACACGTAGCAGGTGAGTCGTGATCGAGTAGACTTGGTTAGGGTATCAATGGCGACAGACATGGCCTCGATTGGAGTGCAGGGAGTCGTCAAATCGGTCGGCGACGCCTTCAACCGTGCGGGGTAGTCCGTACGAACGTAGTTGGATCCACGATTATCGTCCCACGACGAGGCAAGCGGAGGAGACTGCGGGAGATTACCAGAATGCGTCCGCGGTGCGCTCTCTCTCCTTTTCAGGCATTCCTTGTGAGTAGTGTGTCGAATCCGCCTCGTACTGAGCTGGTCTCTCGCGTCCCCTTACACAAGCATGTTAACGAACCAACAACATTGGCTCTGATATTTTCGGACAATAAGACTGCTGCGCCTCCGTGTCTGGACAGTAGAGTTAGTATCATGGACAGAGCGACGGTTTGCACGCGCCTTGTCCTGTTCCCATTGATATGACGCATCGCTCTCGTGGTTCCCCAGGGTGAATTCTGAACTCTCTTAGCTCAGTGGTTTGCTCATAGCTCATTGGATCCTTCCACTTAGATCAATTCTTGCTGCATACGGCCTCTGACCACATCCCGTCATTAATTTTATTCAATGAAGGTATAGTTGTCCCGTAGTATATATTCATCAGCTGTGACTTGCCTGGCTGTCATTCTAGACTTAGCCTCATTGAGACTTGAGTTCCGGATTACGGTGGCGCGATGTCATTTGTAACACCTTATACAAGAAGGCCGCCCCATAGTAGCCCTCAAAACTACAGACCCATCGCCTCACATCTCATTATTCGCGAGAGTTTGTTCGAGAGTTCTTAAGGAAAAATTATAAGTGTCTCTGGTGATGAGTATAATATAATTCGGATCCCACACGGCTTTCAAAAGGGTAGTCCCCGATTACAGCTATGCTTTCAATCCTCAATGACTGACCGTCTGTTCTTGATAGGGCGTAGTGTACGGATGTATTTCATCTTGACTTCGTCCATGGCATTTGACATGAGGTCTTCCATGCAAAGCCCTAATTAATGAAGCCTTGTTCTTTATTGGTATTACACCAGAGTTTATACTTGCGTTTGAAAGTTGTCTTTACAATAGGTTCCTTACTTGTCGTTCGAGTCTAATGATGTCTTCTCGGACTCGAGAGATGGTCCAGCCGGCGTTTCCGCAGGGGGGTCGCCCGGGGCAGCTTGCTCTTAGTCTCAGATCTCCACAATCCTATTTCACTATATATTATTCTTCGAAGCACTGGCGCCTCATCTAGTGCCGGTCTGCTCCGCGGCCGCGCAGGACCGTGCCCAGTGCGCCGACACCACAGACGGTGTCCAACATCGCGTTGCTTTTTGCCCGACCGCACCTTTCATAGCTTTTAACCATATCCCACTTCGCTTGCTCTTGACGGATAGTCGCGTGCGCCTTACTCGAAGCGTGCCATGACTGAAGTGTTCGCGATAGGTCTACTGCGTGGATAATTTCACCGCTTAGGCCCGAGGCAAAAGCAAAGTCGTTCCGGGTATTGGCCAGGCCACTGCCATGAGACCGATTACTTCATTCGGCATGTGCCCGCTCACTGTTAAACTGGAAAGGTTTGTACGTCTCCGCCGCGATAGATTTAGGGCGGGCTAGGTATTTCTTGTTCAGCAAGGAATAACTTTTCGTTGACTCTCGGAGCACTTGTTCGTTTCCTTATTGCGACCCGGCGGGTAACATTATGCGAACACTCATGCTTATAGCTTATCCGAGGCCCTGTTGTCTGAGACCGCGTTAGTTCTATGTAGGGGGCTTTTTAAAGACCTATATTAGACCCTTGCTTGAATAGGAACGGTAGTAATTTTAACCCCTATAAAAGCCCGTGTCGTTAAATTGTTGACAAGGATCGCAGAATGAGCTTTCACGAGGAAGGTCTTTCTAGAGATCTGTTGGGTTTCATTATGACAGGATCCCGCGGCATAATGTGAGACGTTAATGCAACCTGAATCTCGCGAGCCGCTCTCATCTTTAGGACGACGTAAATTTGATTCTATAATGCTCTTTAAGATATTTTCCATGGTTATAACGGAGGTATGTAGGCCAGCGCACTTTAATGGAAATTCGTAGAACACACGTAGGGGCCCAGTCAATAAAATTGCGGTTCAGCGAGCCAGGCGTAACGTTAGCACAGCATTTTTTCTTAAAATCGCACTGTCCGGAGTTCGCACAGGGTACTCTCCTCAGGGAGGTCAACCAATAAAATTACTTCCTTTAAAGCACTTTGAACAAGTATCTCGCATCTCTCCCATAGACATCCCGTTTGATTCTTGATTAGCAAATTGTTCATTTTGTTTGAATAGTTGTCTTTCGTTTGTTCCGCGTGTCTATTTTCTTCTTGCGTTCACTTACATTGTTTTACGTTGTTTTTGGTTATTGTTCTTACTAATTGTCTTCATTGTACCACACGCTTTGCCGTGTAAGAACAATAAACAATAAACAATAAACAGATCAGTGCTGTCGGGATGATATCTTTCGGTTCAGTGCTTTACTCAGGCGAGTACACAAACAAGCGATGAAAGGGTTTCTTGCTAATCAGCCCACTTAAATATGCTTGAGAACCTTTCGAATTTTTACTAGGTGTGAGGTTGGTAAAAGCGATCAAGAAAAAATGGAAGTTATAGTAATAGGCGTGAGCTTTCCGCCCACAGACCCCATCTTGCCTTCATACATTTCGTCAGTACTGTAATATTCATTAGAATATCAAGGCAGGAAGGGATCGGCTGAGTCGCGAGTGTTGATGACCTGGCCGATGGAGCAGCAGGAGCTGACAGCGTAGCGGGAAGTCGTTGTGCCAAGAGGCGACAGAGGACTGGCAAGAGTGAAGCTGCCGTCGGAGGCCGTTCAGCAGAAAGCTCTCTCTCGACCTCAGGCGCGAACCTCAACTATCTTGAGTAGGATGAATCATGCACATCGTACTCTCACCTTCTCCTTCTATACACGCACGCTAGCACTCTAACCGCCTATAACCTGGACACTCGAGGACGAGAAAAGGATGAAATGGAACAGTAGCGGTGTTCCGATAGTTAGCCTCTCGCTCTCTTACAAAAGTACAAATGATTCACTGTACGAACCTGCCTGTAGGCGAGCAGAAGTCTAGTCTTTGTATTTAGAGATAGCTCTCGACACAAAGCACATTCGACGCATAAATGATTATAAAATATTGGAGACAGGAGTCCTTGGAGTCTACTGTGTTAACCAAATGAATTATCGTTATGCATTCACATTACATAAGTTTTCACCCCATGTAAATGATATTACGTTGGAATAAAACCTGCAACAGTTTACCTGCAGCACGTTGCAAGCACTGATACCAGTGAGACACTGTGGCACGGTAAGCAACGTCCTTTCTAAAGACAACGCACGTTTTAGCTCCCTTGCCCTCGATCATGGGAGAGTAGCCGTGGAGGAACTCTTAATTAAGATAGGTCGGAAGACATCTAGTCCTTGCGAGGACTCTCAAGCTCTCGAAACTTGCAGAAAGCCATGAGATACCCGTTTGAAAAAGCCCCAGAGGACGCATTCCACTAAGGGTGGTGAGGGGTGGGGGGGGGGGTGGAGGTTAAGGCATTCAAAATGTATCTCAATGTGTTTCAGTTCTGTACTTGCACTCTAGTGAGTTCTTCCCGTTTTCATTCATTAGACAATTCAATTTTCCTCACACTTCTTGCGCTCATGATTGGTTCAAAGGCAAGGCGTACGCTAGTCTCTTAGGCATGTAAGATGAAAACGCCGACTACCAAAGGATTCCGAGTCCCTGAGGAAGCCTTACTCGATGTTTGAACGCAAAGCCATCGCTAAGAATCCACAAATGAGCGCACCGATTAGCAAATGATCATGATTCGATCGGCTGTTTCTACTCACAACAGGCGGCTGAATGGCGTTTTTTCCCCTTTATGGTTCTTTCTGAAGCAGTAAATATTATTGGTGACGAGAATAAATCTTTCTTTGGCAGAGTGCAGTTTTCTTGCAAGGAGTGCCCGTTTCAGACTTTATGACTTCTTATACTTTTCGTTTTTTTTCACTTGATTTCCGACAATTTTCGAGAGCCGCTTCCTGGAAAACTCATTGATATTTCCCTACTTGTAAGGAAAATCCCTGTCGATGCTGTGCTGAAATTTCCTGCCATTTGAAAAACATGTGTTTTCATATTTCCTGTGCAGTCGCCGTGATTTTTTCACACTAATTTTTGACCGTAGCTGATTCATCTCAGGCGTGGACACTACACTTCTTGACTGGAGTGGCCAATAGAGGACACGATTGGGGGGGGGGGGAGTTCAGGCTAGTCTCGTTTTGGCGTTGCTTTTTTGCCACACATTGTCTCTTATCCCGTTTTCTGCAGAGAAGAGTCAATTTATCGTGCCCATTTTCTTTACGTAGGACGACATAGGCGAGCCCCGCAAGTGACGAGGGAGGTGAGAAGAGAAAAATATTTACAAATGTACGATACCCGTTCAACTAGGGCTTTCACTGTTACAGCTACTTAGGACACAGGAGGAGCCAAAAAAGACACGTCTCTTTCTCGACTTTCAAGGCGATATAAGTTACACTTCATTAAATTCTTGTTGGACATTTCCACCATCAAATTTAACAACACATTGCACACGATCACGAAACATCGTCACAGCCATCTGGATTAAAGCCATCGAGAGATTCGGCCACGCGACCATGATTCGGTGCCTGAGCTGATTCCTCCGCCACTGCAGACCAACCTGTTGAGCTATTCCAAGTAGGCGAAAGTTTTCCCAACGCCCTTCGAATCCATGTGCTGGCTCCCAATCCTGTAGCATTGCGAAATTTCTAAGGTGGTACAGGCAACGACATGAAGGCGAGATAATCTCCTTGAGCTGATCGATGAAACAGTCAGCGTTCACTTTCAGTCCGCGGTCTGCTTGGAAAACACGTGAACTTTACTGATATGCGACTCGGCCGAAGTGTCTTTTTTGGCCCCCTGTATGCATGCTCCTTTCCAAATAATGTCCTGTACTACACTGAAGCAACAGATCCCTTTTCTAAAGCTCATCACAGCGTTCTCTCTAAAAATTGCCGGGCTCTTCTCTGAACGGTTTTATGAAGGTTTCGCCTCTTGCACTGCCTTACAGTTAGTCGCATGGAAGCACACTTGTATCACCCAACCTGGCAACCGGAGGGTGTCTGCTTCCTGGGCCACAGGTTGTAGAACCAGATGATATGTTTTTTGATTTTCCAGAAACATTTCTAGGAGAGGTTCAACAGTGCATCAATGGTTGCCGTTTGCCGTAAGCCTATGCAAATGTTTGCGAGCAGTTCACAGCGGTTTGGAACGCTTCCGGCCCACATGGCGCTCTGAAGAGACCACACAAACATGCTCGCGCTAAAGGACATCCATATTATATTCAGATCACCTCTAAAAGCAAACAGACAGCTAAATTTACCTTCCCAAAACTCTTCAAAATCTCAATGGTTTGCAAGTTTGTGCATACGAAGAAGTCAACGGTTTTCGGCATATTTGTTGTTTTTTATTTGGTTCACGTTTTTTCATGTCTCTTCTTGATTCAATAAAATTCACTGGTGGACCAACTAATTCCTTCCATTGTTGTGAAACAATAGCTGAGTTAAGGGAAGGTGAGACATGAGCGAGAAACCAGTTAGATGAAGCGACACCATAGGAAAGTCGCCGAAAGAGGTGATAAGTAATACTCTTTTACAAACGCCACACATGAAACGAGGCTGTGCCCTAGTAGTAGGGCGCTTCGAGTGATGCCGCGCAAGAAGTACCATAAAGTCTGCTTTCAAGAAAAGTCAGTAGATGACTTTTTTACCTGCCTGCCGCTGAAAGCAAAATGGTGGAACTTGAAGCGCCTTGGATCAGAAGCTGTGTCGGTTGGCAGTCTGGCCTAACTGGCGAACTTTCGGGCGAGTGCAGCTTGATCTAAAGACACTCCATACTGGAGTTCTCTGTGACAATACGATACCAGAGCCTTTCAAATCGAATATCTAGAACTGTTGTTTGACCCGCTGGCTTGCGACCACGGAAGTTGACATCCGCCTTAGCGTAATAGAGCGAAAATATTAAGCTGGTCGGCTTGCGCTACGTGTATGGGTCGCGTTTGCAACGACATACACAAGAAATTCTGTACAGATCTTATAGTTGATGATACGCGAGAATCTCGTCTTCGATGGTACCGTCTCGACCGTCATGTAATTAGCGCAAAGGCAGAAAGCTTCCGTGGGACTGGTCTCTGACTTGGAGTGCTCGAAAAACGCCCTAAGGACGGCCAAGGCAACATTGGTGAAATGCTGCACATGCACTCGAAGGTAGTCCTTGATAACCCCTGACGCTTTCAATCAAAACAAGGCGTCAGGAAATCATAAGAGGGGAGTCCGCTACATGGCTGGAGAATAGGAAGAAGAATACATTGTTCACAGAGATCCGAAGCAGACGTTGGAGGAGGATTGTGCACTGAAAGGTCTTCATATCAGCTGCTTCGCCTCCCATTCTTCCCCGCTCGGTTCTATGCACACCTAGCAAGCTCATGCGAGCTCACTTGTCTCTATGCTGTGCTTGATAATAGATAGAGGCTTCTGGTTTACTGCGAACAGACAGGAAATGGTAATCATTTCAACGGTGGAAGGAACATAGAAGGTGCATGTCCGCCACATTAAAATCTGCAAATTTTAAACGGTCATTATTGGAGGAGATTCTGACGGTTTCTCTTGCTTTTTCACTTGATGTCAGTTAGCATATACATTTTCGTTTCTGAACTTCACCCTCCCTTCGGCCACTTCCAGTCGCAGAATGTGCTGTTAAATCTAAGAACGAACAATTAACATATACATACCACAAGAAAACGAAGAAAATGAAGTCAGTAGCAGTTGGTGCCCGATATTCTACGAACGGAATTGTATAAAAACTGAATAATGATGAAAGAAATGAACAAAAAAAATAGGTGACTAACTTCTATCAATAAGGCAGTGTCCACCACGCCGACAGGTAAACCGCTGGCCATAAGTGACAGCACGCCGGAAAAACGCGTTACACCCACGACATGAGCGTACGCCGTAGTGGAAACCATCAGCAGAATCACCACAGACTACACATAGTTCTATAAATGGATATATTATCAATATCGCAGATTGGCATGATATCATGTCGCTAGGGGCAAGTTATGGGAGTATTTATTCCATAAATTACTAGTTTGGCTAGTTCACATTCCCGCAAACTTGCCGCGACTCATCTTAGACAAAACCTACGAGGACAGAGCGCCAAGACAAACGAAACGAATAGCAGTGTCAGAGCAGACCCGGAAAAGATAGCTCGTATTCAGGATTACGGTCGACCACAGAACATAGTTCAACTACGAACATTCCTGGGTATGACAGGATACTATTGAAAGTTCGTGTTGTGTTTTTCGCAGATCGCTAAGCCTTTATATGACTTGACAAACGCAACAAGTTTATTTGGGTGGACAAATGAGCACACCTTAGCTTTTGATATGCTTAAAAAAGCACTCACCGAAGCTCCAGTTAGCGCAACCCAATATAGAAAAAGCAAGGGACGGATCTCGCCCCTTCATTATCTACACTGGTGCTAGTAGGGTAGGCATAGGCGCGATTTTAGCTCAGGGCGGAGATGACGGCTTGTTGCACCAAGTATTTTTTGCTTCAAAGCGCTTGTCTGGGATGACAAAAACTATCATGTAACAGATCAAGAAGCGCTAGCCTTGATTTTCAGCCTCAAAAAGTCCCATTATTTCATTTACGGTGTTCCTACTATAATTCGGACAGATCATGCTGCTCTCACATCGCACTTCAAGCGAACCAATGTTTCCCCACGGGTTTTGAGGTGGGTGCTCGAAGTTCAGCGTTACTACCTGACTATAGATCGTGAAAGGAATTGCCAACGTGGTTGCGGATGCGCTGTCACGAGGGCTTCCTATACGAGACAGTAGCGGCCCAGGTTATGCCGAAGACGAAAAAGTAGTCTGTACAGTTCAAGAAAATGACTGGCTCGTGGAATTTCAGGACCCTGCCTTTGAACTTCTGATAAAATGCCTCGAGGATGGTGAGACTGAAAAAGTCAAACTTTTTAGGCATGGTAAAGTCCTTACAGCGCTGATTTTGTTTTGCACAATGGAAAATTGAGTTTGATCAATGAGAACGGATCTCTGGCGAGCGGGTACCACACTCACGAAGGCGAGAAATTTTTGACGAAGCCCATTCAGGTAACCTAGGCAGACATTTCAGCGCCAAGAAAATGCTTATGCAAATGAGAAAGTCTCTTTTGGCCAGGGATGTATCAAGATTTGGTCAGTTGGTGCCACAGTTGCCAAAGCTGTTTCTTGACTAATCAAAGGACAGAAAACGTGCCACCCTTACAGCCTATTGAAGTCACAAGACCACTCCAGATAGTCGGCGTCGATTTATTAGAAATGGGCTTGACCACGCCGGGAAATCGTTACACTGTCACCATCATCGACCATTTCACGAAATATTTAGGTGCGTACCCCATAGCAGACAAGAAAGCGGAAACCGTTGCTCAGGTCATTTTTAGCGATTGGGTTTGTGGTGCCGGAAAATGGCCAGAAGTAATTCTCTCCGATCGAGGGAGCGAATTCGAATATGAGATAATGGCCGCTCTCTGTAAAGTTATGGGAATAGCGCAAAAATTCACTAAGGGGTGCTGCCCCCGAGAGAATGGACTGAAAAAAGGAAAGGCTCAATGGTTAGAATGTTGAAAAAGAAAACAGTGGTAGCTGCGGAATGGGATCGAGTTCTACCGACCGTTGTTTATGCGTATAATGCGTCCCCGCATGCAGCAACGGGAGAAGGCCCCCATTTTTTTGTTGTATGGGCATGATCCGGTATATCCTTCAATGTCAATACCTTCGGAGCACCTATCGCCTTATATCGTGGATTACGATACCTACAAGACAGAACTGCTTTGCGGACTCAAATTAGCGCGAGAACGCATCAATGAAAACGCAAAGGAGTATCGTGACAAAATGAAATTAGCTTATGACAGAAGGTACAAAACAGCTTTCTTGGTAGTTTTCAGGACAGGTGATAGAGTTTATATGAAGCTCCCTGCCGAGAAAGGCAAATCGCGGCATCCCAAATTAGCAACTGAGTGGTCTCCAGTCAGGGTAATTGAAGCCAGCGCTAACCCAGCATTGGTCACTTTGATCGGTGTAAATGAAGAACCGGTTAGGGTTCAGTTTGACCATTTGATTAAAATACCTAAGGAGATAGGTAATGACAGAGTCATAGGGACCGCAGCACATGCAAAACGTGGTAGAAGAAAGAAAAATTCTAACTTTAGTAATGTACTATCTATTCAAAAATTTCATTTCAGCGCACCACCATCGTCCGAAGACAACGCTTGCCATGTAGACTGGAGATATCCGGGAAGCCTGGAGGTCAACGGACAACGAGTGCACTGCTCTGTCAACAACGCCACGGAGAACTTCTTCCAAATATTGTTCTGTCATTATGTCTTTCGATCACCATACAAACTCGCACGATTAACTGCTGTCGCTACGCAGTCACATATACCCGAAAATTTTCGAGTCGCCCGACTTTTGGATACCTGTTATGATCTGATTACACCAACCTCTTTGGGTTTGGATGTTTTATCGCAGTCGTTGCATTCACACTGCCCTGGCGAGCGTGGCTGATGCCACCACACCAACGGCGGGTTTCCCCCTCGCAGTACCATGGGTCCCTATCATCTGGCAAGGATGTACACAGAAGCGCTACAGATAGCTAACGCCCATCCCTGGACCGGCAACAGCGGAATAGCTGTAAAACTACGCCACATTTTGATCATTTTGCCAGAAGGATTCCAGGATGTACTAGCTGGATTTGAAACGGCCACAACAATTGCAAAGTCAGCTCGCACCATAGAGGAACTCGAACCCCTCTGGTACGAGGAAGAATTCAGCGCCATTATCCTATACTCGTTAGCTCATTACACCGAGCCAATGCAAGGAAGAGCGCCTGGTATTTACTGATGAAAGCCGTATGGAGGCGCAGAACTTATCGCAATTGCGCTACCACAGGACGACGCAGACTGGAGCAGAAGCGTTGATCTTCTCGGACTACATCGAAGAAACTTTTGCCCAAAGACCGTCTCTCAAGCAACGCCTTCGTTCCTCCTACCTTTGCGTTCTCAAAACTTCTCTGTGGATGCGCCGTTCAAAAAATTGGAGGATAAAATAACCTGGTACCAGGTCGACACTTCACGCAGAGCGCATCAAAGAGATTCTGGCCCTCTACCTTTAAAGCACACAGCTCAGTGCTGTGCTTGCCGGAATTTCACCGACTCCCGGATCACCAGAGACGCGCTCCACTAAGGCCATTCCAAGAAAAGAACTACTCCCATCAGCATGCCTATAGTAGCCAGCGCGGATATCGATGCACAGAAGGAATCGTTTCATAGAAGCCACCGCTCTTGCTCCAGATCGCGACCGTTCACCTCAGAGAACCGCCACGACTTCAGCAGGCGATCGCTTCGTGGGCGCGTTTGCAAGGGGGATAAGCGCAGTGGAAGCGCTTCGTTATTCCGGGGGGAACCCATGTAAGAACCCATAGATTATTGTAAGGGCCCATGGATTATGTAAATTATATTGTTTGGTTGTGACCCAGTGCTAGAGACTGCTGGAGACTGGAGGAGATCTAACTTGGGGCTAATGACCAACGGACATCGAGGTGCCCGAGGATATTGCCAGGGGGAAACAGCTGACCCCCGAGGTATCGTAAGGTCGACCCGCCCCCTCTCGCGACCACACATAAATAGCGAGGTCACACAGAATTGTACTCTTCTCTTTTTACTCACTCGATACTCGCCTCACGTCTCCAGTGTCCCAACACGGGGACATTTATTCTACCGAATAAAATATTCTTTAATCTGTGTTCAACCAATCTAGTCAACTAATATATTTCTTCGGAGCCGAAGAAAAACCACTACAGTTCTCTCTCTTGAGCCTTCGTTGCTCTGCATGGATGTCGAGAGTTATCTGATCATAAACATTACAACGATTAGTCAGGGCCTGCCTAGCGCAGAGTAGGGCGGCAGAGCGATCGCTTCTGTCTCGTGGGTACCATCGCATGGTCGCGAAACTTTATGTCCGTGAATTATTCTCATCGTATGGCCGGCAAATCGGTGTTTTGCTTCGTCAACGTGAAGTACAATGTCTTTGATCTTGAACATAGCTCTGACACCACAGCACGTTAACGACAATCACGTTAGAAAGCGCCGCGTGGGGCAATGACGTATTTTCGCGTCCGCTATTAGCCACCGGTGGCTCATATTGTCCCTGGTGGACCAATATTTGCTGCTCTGTCAAGTTTCGCGAATGACCAGGCAATTTTGCAGGGGGGGGGGCATTATTACAATGCTTGATCATACTGGACAACATCTCAGCCCGCCTCGCTTGATCACGCCCACTTTTCAGCGAGATCGTGACTTTCGAAACTTCATTCTATAACTTCCGTTTCTGTGGATTTTTTTGCATTTCGCGCTTTCATATCCTGCTATATATAATCCGAGCGTCGCAGAAAAGATAGGACGACAGCTCCAAGAAGTGATATACATGGCACGACGGGAACGCTTTTGGTTGGTGATAGAATGTGATAGCACCTGATAAGATTCGATAAGAGGCCTTAGAAGGGGAAGGTGACCAAGTTCATAGTGCAGGACACTGTAACAGTGGGACATTGGGTTCCAGGGTATGATATAGGACGTGAGACAGGAACATTATTGATGGGTGACAGGGAATGATATCAGCTGATAAGATTCGATAAGGGGCATTAGAAGGTTAGGGTGACCGAGTCCATAGTGCGGGACACAGTAACAGTGGGACATTGGTTCCAAGGTATGGTATAGGACGTGGGACAGGAACATGGGTGACAAGAAGGCCTAGCAGCTGATAGGATATTGATAAGGGGAGTTAGAATGGTAAGGTTGCCACACTCATAACGCGGAACACAGCATCAGCTAGACATTAATTTCAGAAAATGATATAAGAGTTGGAGATGGGGACACGGCAGGTGAGGTGATAACAGCTGATAGAGGCTGATAAGGAACGTTGCCAACGCTGTTCAGTCAAATTGCTGGAGCCTTTTTCCTACTAAATTATAGAGTTTTAGTGATAGGGACATTGATGACGGGGTGACAGGATCTTATCAATTGATAAGAAAGGATAATCTCATTACCTCTCTTATCACTATACCCCCAAGTATCAAAGGCTTAGTGTGCATACTTTTCCCTTAGCCAGCACTTCCCTGATAGCCCTAGAAAATGAAGTTATCCTACTATATAATGTCGATGTCGACGAGCGGGGGAGGGAGGGGGGGTACGTAGTTCGCCTGAAACAGGAATCCCATGGAAATTCGAAGAGAACCGAAAAACACTTCAACGAGCGGATCGCATGCTAATTGAAAAGGGAAGCGTTCATCGGTAGACATTCCGGTGCAGGTAATGGAGACGAAATCTACTATTTCACTGAGCGATTCATTTTGCGCTGTATTGGCCGACTACACATTGTATCTATCTACAGATTTACGTATTCTATGGGCGTCATGGCGCGGACTACATGCTAAATAGAAGCGCGTGGTGAGTTGTGCGGGATCCTAAGCCTTGCTCTGTCTGTTACGATTCGATCACTACAGCGCCTTATGAGCAGCCCACTACCAAAAAAGTTCCGTTAAAATTATGGAGCCGCCTGGCGAAGCCAGGTCAGCTCGGCGAAGCCGGGCTCAGGAGAAGAAGGAGAGCACTGCGTGAGCCGTGCGATCCGACTGGTTTACACAATAAATCCATGCAGACACAAATTTTCTGTATGGGAGTTATTCAGAGTCTGCTGAGGTTGAGTCCAGTGAAGTGTCATTCCTTTTTCCATGCTCAGCCTTTTCAGAGCGCGGACATCCAGACAGCCTCACGCATGCTGTACAGGAAATGTATGTTATGGCTCGAATCATGATGTCAGACTTTCGAAGTGCGCACTTTTCATAGAATTTCGCAAAGAAAAAATTGTGGCACCAATTTGGCGCCCACTGGCGATAAAAAGGACGCCTCAAATTCCAGAGCACAGGTACTCAAATCAAGGATATATTCGAACTAAAGATGTCAGATAATCCCAGTGTAGGAAGCTTATATTGAATTTGGTACCAAAAAAAATACCAGTGGCACCAAATTGGCGCCCATTGGCGCCGAATGGCGCCAACATCAAAAAAGAATTATATATACATGATAAGAATAATCCAAATTAGAGGCTTTTATAGAGATCGATGCTAAAGACTGCTTGCGCCAAAATGGCGCCTACGACAAATACTATTTCACGTTCATGATCAGAGCCCCCAGCAATCACTACTGAAGGTTTCATCCGAAAAAAACTATTTGAGATTTCCGCCACAGCAATAGGAGTTCAAAACTTCCAATTTTTAATTTGTAGTATCTCACGAAGCAGCAACATTTTTCTCGCTCAGCCCTGTCGGGCATTCACCTGTTACAGATGACTGAAACAAAAAAAAGAGGTCGATTGAGACTGATGGCAATAACCCAAAAGCGGGATATAAGCCACAGGTAGCTCATAAGGTCGTCAATGTGTTAATAGGGATGCTCAAATTCTCGCTGATCGCTCACGTCTATCCCACAAACTGTGTTCAATCGATGCTTGGACAGCTTTCAACCGCTCTTCTAGGCTTTGCTTGAGGACCGTACGACCTTACGCTTGACATCGTGACGGTTGTTGAACATTTTGTCTTTGGTGGGAGCCTGGAGATTCTTAAGTACATGGTAATCACAGGAAAGGTGAAGTCAGTACGGAGGATGGGGCACAAAATCAATTCCAAGGATCTTCAGCTTGTCCCTCATGGCCTTCGTGTGATGTGGTCGGGCGTGGTCCATGACCATGTGAAATTTGCCCGGTGTTCATAGTGAGACTGGGGCCCGAAACGTCAGCTCTCGTAGTTGCTCACAGAATATTGATGACGTTATAGCAGTACCCTCAGGGAGAATGTAGTAGGTGATGCAGCCGGTCCAGCAGAAGAAAAACGAGAGCAACACCTACTTGGCGTGGCAACCTCGCTAAGGAAGGGCTCTGGCCTTTGGCCCAACATCGGCCACTTCACTTTCCTATCCGTGTTTTATTTCACATCCTTTACTACTCTTTTTTGGTCCTGAGCAATGATGAAGCTCACCCTAATCGCTTTGGAAGTGAGAGGGCGTCCGCATCGAAGTGCTTCATCGAAGTCCAACACCCCATTGCAAAGCGATCATACCACCTACAGCAGGTTGCAAGGAAGAGTGCACTGTTACTCATTGACGACAGCGACTCATTCCGGGCTTGAGTGGTGGAGCGGTCCACTTAAAGAATCGGTAAGGCTTGTGCAGGCTACCTTGTGAAGACCAGTGAACACTTCACAGTTAGCAGGAAATTACCGGATCAGTTAAAGCGGCTCGGCGAAGGCCGCCCTATTTCGCAACTAGACAATATCTTATGAGCGTACTATGGGAGAAAACTGAAGAAAATACAACTAGAAAAAACCCCGTCCCTAAGCCGCACACGGTCTAAATCAGTGTTACAATGGCTGCTACACCGATTACTGAATACACTCTGAGAATCGGATAATTCTCAGTGAGTAGAGAGATTTTTTTCCTTCTAACACATCATTTATCTCTATCTTGATTTCTGTCACAAAGAAGATTATTTGACCATTAATCACCATTGTTTGTGTTGTGATATATCATCATTGTTTGTGTTGTAATGTATGAGCACAGTGTCGAGTGAGGTTGTCGATTCTCTTCAAGAAATAAA
Source organism: Cooperia oncophora (assembly GCA_036418165.1). Classification (NCBI taxonomy): domain Eukaryota; kingdom Metazoa; phylum Nematoda; class Chromadorea; order Rhabditida; family Trichostrongylidae; genus Cooperia; species Cooperia oncophora. The sequence continues at coordinate 21,188 of MU911928.1, read as the reverse complement.
CTTCCAAGACTACTGTTACTATAGTCATAGTGGCAATCAGGTACCACGCATGGAGGATCTAGCCGAAGTTCTTCACCTGCTCCAGCGCAGAATAGACCACCAAGACAAGGCACTGGAACTACCGCAATATCAACAGAAGGAAACCGTTGACCACTTTCTACGTCTCCTGGGAAAGATGGCAACCAGAAGGACGACATGTGGAGTGAGTCCTGCAGCCTCAAAACATACTACTGTCGATTCACTATTCAAGCGCATAGATAGATTCAACATTAACATTGGTAGTAACAGAACACTTGAACCTTCAACAGAAAAAAAAGGGTTCAAAAGATTCAAAGACGTCTTTGATAATGACTGTGGCGAACTGAATGAACAAGAAAAGACTCGACTTTTGGTTAGCCGCCTAAATGAAAGTTGTCATCAACTATTCTGCGGCTCAGTCTCGCCCACGTCACCGTCAGATCTCTCATGGGACGAGACGAAACCGTCTCTACAATGGATCGTTTGTTTGGTTCAGCGAAAACACTATTTCGTCGAAGATTTGAATGTCTCAATGTCCAGTACGATAACCAGGATTTCAACAGCTATGGAAACCTTGTACGCACACAGTGTTCTGACGCAAAATTTGATTCCATCACCTTCGATGGTTTACAATGCCTAATCTATGTGGCTGGGTTCCAATGAGCCAAATTCGCGGCTACAGACGCTCCTATTGAGGAAACTAGACCAGGACAACAATATGACGATCAAGGACCTCACTGCTGAGCATCAGATCATTGTATAAAGAAGACACAAGAATGCTGGAAAACGCCGCTACTCCTACAATCACAATCAACCGTATTGGCAAGAAGAAAAGAAGACAGTTCAAGCTAAAACAAGTACGGAAAAATGGAGAAACAACGAAAGCGCTTCATCACGCTTCACAATCTGGAAATATGGAATCAACGTTGCCGTCACGCCCCCGCCCAGACGTAACGGTTCAGAGAATTACCAGATCGAGAGCATCGAAGACGCTCAACGGCATCTTCCAACAAATAACTGATTCCATGATTTAAGTCCGCAAATCATGGAATCAATTATTTGTTGGAAGGTGCCAGGTGCAGAATTAACGTCAAACGTTAGACGATTGCAGCGGAGTAGTCCTCTGCGCGTATTGATAGTCAATAACTCCTTCGCCTCGTCGTCGAATTCCATTTGCAGATATGCACCTGTGAAGTCAATCTGCGTAATGTTGCGCGACCATTTAGTTTCGTAAAAATGCCATTCGGATTGGGCAGTGGATGTTGATGTAGCATCAGGGCGTTGTACAGTCCTGTAAAAAAATCGGCACAGAGGCGCAATGTTCCATTTGATTTCTTGACAATAATGACAGGTGCTGCCCAGGCAGAGTAATCGACAGGGAAAGTACATTCCCTGATAATAGTAGGTCGATCTCGTCATCTAAAGTGGCGACATAAGCGTGTGGCGAACGCTTCTTTTTGAAGACAGGTGAGCATCGGGTTTCTGTTGTAACGTCGCCTTTGTCTTTGTGCATCGGCCAAGTCCTGTCTTGAATACTTCGGTGTAGCAGTCCTTCAATTTGGCGAAAATTCCTCTCAGCAAGCGGCAGCTGGATCAGCAAGAGACAATTTCTTCTGCAGGCGGCAGCTGGATCAGCAAGAATTGTGACACCATTTATATATTTCTGCAGTGGTCCAACCAGAATTTTCTAGGTCCACTCCCATCCGAAGATGTTTAGGTTTTCGGTGACGTAGCAGTATCCCTTGTCCATTTTGTGTTGTTCAGTGTTCGGCGGTAGCAGAGCAGGAACTTCTGGAGTGCCTCGGTCGACGGTAGTTTCTTCTTCATCTTCTTGAAATTTCTTGAAGATTGTTTGACCGTTGAACTGTGAAGAGTGATAAATGTTCATAGATTCCGTGATCGACGCTTCATTAACCTCGGCATCGTGTGTGGTCTTGTCTTATGATGAAAACGTAGCCACAACCAAGAAGATAAATTATTTTACTCGGCTAAGTTTTCAGCTAGTTCCCCTCGTCAGACCTGGAAATTCAATATCAATGTGATTCATCCTCATACAACAGCTTAAAAATAGTCCATCATAGAGCAGTGCATCTAGGAGGTATCGCAGATCACAAAAAGGCTCAACTTGGGACATACGGTAAGCTTTGTAGAGACCACAGCAAAACTGACTCACTGTGGGTGGCTTCAGATGAGCCAGCCCGCGACATGAAGCTGAGGCACTTGGCTTTCTTGTTCATATCATATCATTATTCATTCATATCTTGCACGCATCTAAAAGGCCTAAGAAGTCTTGCGTGTTGGGGTATGCGACTTTCGCATCGAAAACCTTACAGCAACGTCGAACTCCGCGCCCTCACGGCACTGCCGCATGTCGCCATTCACCGGTGTATTCACTTCTAGCGCTTATATGATCCGGTAGATCACGCCTGTTCTCATGCAGTCACCCACCCGCCTATGGCGACAAACAAACAATGCGGATTTATACAATAGTGAACGTACCGCGGCTGCGAATCAGCTGTTACCTATAGTTTGGAGGATCTCGACCACACGGGCTAGGCCGTCCCGATCACACCTGCGCAGGGCCGTTTTTACGGTAGAACTGGTCGCGTCACACGCATTATAACCCTTGAAATGTTTTCGTTGCTACTTTGACTACCCTGCTTATCCAACGCTGCCCTATATTCAGCAACAATCAAGGGATGATTAATGTGACATAAGTCGATAACCGCCTATTGTTAGAGACAAGGTACAGCATCGTTATGTGTGAAATGGCCACGTGAGTACGACCTCCCCCCCAAAAAAAAGGATCCTGATGCGACCCCCCCCCATCCCCTTCCGGCTCTAATTATTTGCTGAGGGTGATAGCTTTTTTAGGGTGGGGCTTTTGGGAAACGGAAGGCGGCATGCTGAAGCAATGTCTCTACTGTTGCGTTTTCTTCACTCTCTTACAACCCGTTCCTGAATTCTTCCTTGTTTGAGAAATATTTTAGATGGGTTCATGATGGGTCAATGCTGACGCGTTCTTCCGCACACGAGATTTTGTGCTTTGGACGACAATAACTTCCTTCATATGCAACCATTCGCAAAACTAAAACCAACAGAAAGCGTAGCATTTGTTCTTTCCAAAGCGCTACAGTTTTGCTGAAGACCTCCTAATTCAGAAGATATTTTAGATGCGTGTTAGGCGCTGAGCCACTCAAAAACTCGCTTCTTTCTGTGCCAGTGTGAGAACACTCATTCCGGAGCTTCAATCTGTCTTCAAAGCACATATTCTCGTTAAACTGAGTGGATGCGGAGCTTGGTTATCATCGATCGATATGGCTGAGTGTGCGCCGTGCATTATGCTTCTACGCAGAGGTGGTGGAAAGGCGTAACTTCTGATTTCAGGCATTTTTGTCTATGTAAGCAGATGCCTGTACAGGGTTTGAAAGGTCGATACGTACGAATCTGTTTAAGATATATTATTCAGTCATCTATGAATTTACGAATTCATGCTAACTACTGATATTGCTAACTGATTATTTCAGCATTCTGTAGTCTTCCACACATCCGGGTCCTCTGCAGCACTGCGTCTGCTCCACTGGAAGAGCGATGACACTTTTGTGCTGTTTAGTGCTCTGCTCATCGAAACTGCGTTTACGACCCCCCCCCCCTCCTCCAGGGGCCAAGTACCCCCCTCCTAATAGGTTTCGCACAACGATGCTGTACCCTGGTTAGAGAACGAACACACCTGGATGCGGAATGTTCCAAGCACAGGGGTGCTCTAGATGCCAAAGGCCCTGTTAGATGTGGTCGAGAGGTAAACTTCGGACGAGGACGGAAATTTGCACCAACGCCATAGCAATTTCTAGCAGGCTGATAGTAGACAGTCGTTAGAAAACTATTGCAACAACGTAATCTTGGACAGCTTGGATTGAATAGCGACTATTTAAGCCTTCCTGAACATGTTCTCGAGACAAGCGGAAAAGACGGCACAGCTTAGAAAAAAAACAAGCCTACGAGCTATTGCCTGACAACCGATACCATTGCTAAATGTGCTCACTTTGTATGACACAGCTTCACTTTATCGACGACTAAAAGCGTTTGAAGTTTCTAGGATAGTCCTGGCAAATAGCTCCTCGTCTGATACGGGAACCACTAAACAGAGAGGCGGATTCGTAAGCACGCACCTGTTTGGCTCAGAATCTCTAGCGGTGTTCTGTCTACTTTTGATGATACAGACATGTACCAAAAGCTTCCGTACTGTGTCGAACTCACCTAAAAATCCAACCTTCGTAGAAATGAACTATTTCAATCATAAATGTGGGTGTGGACGGTCTTACTACAACGGATAGCAAAAGAGATCCCTAACATCGCAACTATTATTTCGTCTTTGGAACATAGTTGTGTTTGCAAGAAAGCTAGCTAACAAAAGCATTTTTAGAAGAAGACCAAACGAACGTAGTATCAAAAGTACATCGACAATATGCCAAGGCTACACAGAAAGAAACCCCGCAAAATGCTTCACGGTTTTGAATAAGTGAAACTCTCAGCGCGCCTCCGAGTAACACTGGGGCATCTGTTTAGGCATGATATATGGGACTCATTGGGAGCATTATTAAAGGGTGACAATAAGTGATAGCCGGCTGATATGATCCGATAAGGAGTGCTGGGAAGGGAGGGCCACGAAATTCATAGTGTAGGTCCCAAAAGCAAGAGCGAAGGTCTTCCGAAATATGATATAGGGGACAACCGACAGGAGTTGGTAAGGGGCCTGAAACTGAAGAGTCAACTGGTTCCGACAGGTAATACATCAAATGTGCTGGGAACATTAATGACGATTGACAGAAAGGAACAACAGCTGATAAAATCGGATAAAAAGTCTAAGAAAGAGAGGGTCGTCAAATTCCTAGCGCGAGTCGCAGCAACAGTAGGAAGTTATTTCCAAAAGGTGATATAGGGGGGACGGGTACATTTATGCTGCGCGACTGAAATACATTACATGCGGTAGGGGCCGATAAGTGGCCTTGCCGGGATGTCTGTGAATTTTCTACACACCGTAAACAACAAAACAAAATATTTGATATTTTGCTTGTTAGCTTACTTTCACCATGGTTCAGTCATCGAAGAAAAACCCAGAAAGAATTTTCATAACATTGAAGTCAGCTTCAGAAGCAGAATATTTAACGAGATACACTTCAACAGAATTTTTAATTCACGCACTGTCAAAGAAATATTGCTTAATGGGAATGATTGTAACTTCACACCTATCAGAATAATTTATAAGTATAATAACACAATGGCGACCAGAATATGCAATTATAACAAAATATTAAAGAATCTCGACCACGAAAAATTGAAGCGGATAATCACTACTGTATCTGTGATTCTGAGATGTGCAGAAATATATTGACAGCAAGCATGGGCACATTATTACAGGCAATATGAATCTAATAAAAGAAAGAAAGTTAAGGAAACTTATGATGAAAGGAACGAAATTTAGGATAGACACAGGAATAACAAGGAAAGAAGTCAAATTGATTTATGAGGCTACACTTAATAAAGTTGTCAGTCATTTAAAGTACAAATATAAACTTAACAGTCACAAAGTTAACCTACTTCAATAGCATCTACGTTCGTGTTACCATAGTAAAGTCAAACCGCTGCTCACTAGGAATAATATAATATCATCAGTATAGGAGAGCAAGTACCTTACGACTTGATCAAACAATATCAGGACAACTATATTTTTTTGCCCTCTGGACAAAGCTAGTAACAACTACGGAATTATATGTAAAAAATTTTACTTAGTCAACTTGATGAAGGAAATGGGAATAAGCTATGACGCTGCTAATGGCACATTCGCATACGGAGACAGTAACAACACGTATGAATTTGTGAGGTCGGGTAACAAATATCCGATGATACTGAAACACAAGTTCTTCTATGTAAGGAGCAATCTCAATATAGAAGTTGATTCAGATCTACAACTATATATGCTCTGCCTAAACTGCATAAGGATCCGATCAAGTTCAGATATATTACTGGCGCACATAGCAGTAGCATCAAACCCCTAGCCAAAGAACTACATGTTATTTTCAAACATTTCAAAAACCATTTCATAAACTATGCAAAAGTGATGCAAAACCGAAACAGAACGATTAAGACTTACTGGTCGATAGACAACATCAATATAAGTCAGGAACTGACTAATATTGCCTACGGCAATGTTAAAATATATACTGCCGATTTCACTGACATGTTTACAAACTTGGAACATAGCCTCGTTATTAGGAATATGCAACAGGCTTATGAGCACTGCTTCAAAAATGCCAATAAGGCGTTCATTGCTAGTAATGGTTACCATGTTTTTACTCAGACGGTAGAGCAAATAAAAGCAACTACAGATACTACAAAGCTACCGACTTAATATACCTTATCGATTACTTATTGCGCAACAGTTTTTGTATTTTTGCTGGTAACATATTCAATCAGACTAAAGGTGTTCCACAAGGAGGCAACTTCAGCCCGCTGTTGGCAGACCTTACGCTGTCAATCATGGAATACAATTATGCAAAGTGCAATAGATTCAATGCTAGTAAATTGCTCATTCCATACAGATATATGGATGATCTCCTAGTCATACATAACCAGTCTGAAAATGAAGTCGATGAACAACTCGCGAGGTCTATAGAAATACCCTCCAGTTGAAGAAGACACACACAACTGAGCTGTACAGTAATTATTTGGACTTAACCATCAATAATGTAAACGGCCAAATTACTACTGGTTTATATAATAAAAACAGATGACTTTAACTTTAAAGTGATTAGATTCCCACACAGTGATTCAAATATCTCCACCAACAACAAGGCTTCCGTTATATACACAGAAACCCTTAGGATAGCCACACCTGTACTTGCTTTGATACGTTTATTGGACGAATATCGGATATGGTAAGAATGCTTTATAGCAGTGGTTACAGCGAGGACTTCGTTATAGCTAGCATAGTGAAGAGTATTTATAGAAATAAACTTATAATGTTACAAATACTCTATTATGAATGATTACGGTAGCATTAGCAGATTAGTCCGAGGTATTCTCAGAGGCTTTTTCGTTTAAACTGGTGTCTATGTAACACATTTTTTACCTGCATGTGTCGTGTAGTATTTTCGGATATTATAATGTAGCATCAAACTGATAGTTTTTCGTAAGTAGCGACGTCCTCTCTCACGTTATCCAATCAATTAGCATTCTTAAACCTCTCAGTCTTTATCATTTTCAACTTTATACCTTATAAACTAATTGCTGTAATTGATTTTTCTTCTTTCCTTTACAAGGGAAGGATATACGCAACCTCGTCCTGGCATTCAGAATGAGATGTATACTCCTCGAAGCCGTCTTCGGACGCTGATATCAGATCTGACTTCCGTAAATCCTCTAAACGATTTCTGGGTAAGTAAGTTACGGACCTTTTTTCTACCGAGCTTAACCATCATGCGGCGGCCTCCCGTGCCCGATGCTTTCTTTTCGCTTGTTAAACACCCTCGTGATGGCAGGCTGCCTCGCCGGTGGGCTTCGATGGCGCAGTCAAGGTACCGTGGGATGGACTCATAATGGTGAGATTGGAGGTTCCGGCATTCCTTGATGCATTTCGTAGTTTTGCTCTTGTCGTGAAACGTATGCTAAACACAATGGGAAGTAGTTTTGCATACCGACATTGTACGACCCACCAAGCCCTCCCTGCACTGTTATTAAGCCCGGCGAATCGGTTTTCGTGGAGAATTGCACTTTCAACTCGACTCACTCAAGCAAAAGGACCAATACACATGCGTGACCTGCCTGAAGCTACGTGAAGCTGAGCGAGATTTCAACATCGCTAATAGGTGACGTCGTGTGTGGCCAACGAAACATTTCGCACATCTCTGGTAGTGTCTATTCACCTACGCTCACAATATCAGCCGACAGCTCCTACGACGTGCCATAACCATTACTAAAGTAGATGTCGACCTACTCTGGTGCAATCACAACTAGTGAATAGAATTTCGGTACTTGCGATAATTGTTCGACACGGCACTATCCGCAAAAAGAAGGAGAATTGCAGACGCTTCCTCTTCTTTTTGGCGCACGCACTGTCCGCAAACCTTGTAATCGAATGCGCGAGGAAGATAGCTCGTCGAGGACGACCATAACCGGACCCCACGTGGTCACCTGATGAAAATGGCGATTGAGGAAAGTTTCCCTCGGAGCTAGAAGACCAGCTTCCAGTCACTTTGAGAGATGTAAGGTCCGAAAGAGAAGGTAAGTTTAATTGTACCCATATGTCCGCTGATTGGACTTTACTTCATACAAAACGTCATCCCATAGTATGCGGTTGTTCAGGTGAATGAATCAATTGCCTTCTATCGTTGCGAGTGCGAAAAAAAACCGCACATTTTCCTATGTATGAGAGCAGGTTCCGCTTTATTGCTAGCGCGAATACCACATTGGCGAGTTGAGAAACTAGCGACAGAAAGTGAAGACTTGAGCGATTAATGTCTTTAGAACTTCTATAGAATCACTTCCTTATGTGCTGGGCACTATTAGTGTAAATTCGAGAGAAATCGCTCTGCTCGTCTCGAGTATTGGCAGCCAAAGTCAGGGAGGGAAAAGTGTATTGCAAAGATGAACATGGGAATCTCTCTGCATGGACCATGATATCCCGTAAGGAATGGCGCTGGAAGCTCAACAATGGAGAACTCCCTTGTGGACAATTCAAGGCATAGCCAATAGATGGATTTCAAGGGTTCAAGTCGAAACTGTGGCATAGTGTCGCCGCCGCATTACTAACCTCACCTCTCAGGAAGGGATTCCTTGATAAAGGACCGGTATCTCTGCTGAATGCTCAATGCGTTCGGTGCTAAGGTTAAGAAAGGTAATTTTGTTACAAAAGTAGAAGTGAAATTGGAACTCAATGATTCGGGAAGCGGTTTTGTTAAATTCCTCACCTTTATTTAGAAATGGAGAATTGGTCTTCGAACAATATGTAATGCGGAACGTCAGAGTGGTTTGTGAAGGAGCTGCATTCGCAAGGGGACGTTAGCCATCGAAGGGCCAGAAAAAAGTTGAAGCGGGGTAGTGCAGTCTGTTACGGCGCTGACACCCTCATTCACCAAAGTAATGGCTACCTATTTTGCTGACGGACACACTGGCGAATGAAACTTGATGTGGTGATGCAGGTTGGTATTTTGAAAAGCTCCATGGCCATCCTCTCAATTACTTGCACTTTTTTTATAGGCAGTCAAATGGACGCTTTTCCCTGCGAAGGCCTTTCTTTCGTGGCGCACAAAAAAAAAAAAAAATAATTTAGAAGTCAGGGCAAGCACGAGCGTATCGCATATGATGACGCAAAGATATTGATGCTCGGATCTGGTTATTGTTGCAATCGGTTTCCACGGCACTCGCCAAAAAAAAATCAACGCTACTTATTGTAAGATGTCGTGAGCTCATTTAAGGACACGCAGTCAATGCAATCCCGCTATGCCGGCAGCAGGACTTTAAATGATCTTAATATCCTCCCTGCGCAAACAACCATGATTCAGCCCTGACGTACATTTTTTCCTGCCCTTTAGGCGTTTTCAAAGCAGTATTCCAAGCGTATCATCTCATCCACATCACTGACTTCCAGGAATGTGAACTTTCGTGTGAGCACTCGCGATCGCATTATTCGTCTTGTCTCGTTTTAGTGTACTTTCCTGCTTCAAGGCGACCTAATTCAAAAAAAATTTCTCTGCTTACTTCCTGCATGGCAGCAAGGTTAACCTTGACACTTATCCTGGTGAGTTCGAGAGGTCCTCTCCAATATTGCTTTTCATCTCATTTGGAGGGAACCTGTAGAACAATGGCTGGCAGCGAAAATCTTATTTTATTCGCTGTTCACACCTGTGAAACACTTCTTTGCTTTAATCATTTTATATTAGCTTACCATCATGTGTTCGCTCAGTGGTTTCGCGATGTAAATTACAAAAATATATGCATCGAATAAAGCTGCCACACCAAAACACTATCAAAGTGAATGCTTTCATGAGTCGTAGTGGATAACCCCTCTCAAAATCACACATTACGGGTCTAAATAAACAGCAGGGGGTCTTGGTTGGTCGTAGCAGGGTATGGCAAACTACTATCCCCAAAGTGTTTGGCACATAGTTTCAAGAAAAAGCAAAACTATTCAACATGCATAAGGATCCGGAACGCGTCCATCTCAACACTATGATGTCCATTCACTTACCTGCTTGCGTCCAGTCGAGCCATCGGCGCGCTGCCAATCACGAGGTTTACAAGCGAAAAGCAATGGCAGGGGGCCGCCGCAATGGTTAAGCCTCGGTAGCGAGAAAATGGTCCGTAACTCTTACCGCCCCCGCCCCCCCCGAGCCCCCCCCCCCCCCAAGATGCGTTTAGGGCAGATTTGGAAGTCACACAGATCTGATATCAGCGTCGCTGAAGCACGCTTTCTAGGAGTATACATCTCCATTCTAATGGCCAGGACGAGTTGGTATCCTCCCTTGTTAGTCGAAGAGCCACCGAAGGAGGAATATGGTTTTGGCTCGCTTCCCGTCTAAAGGGCACGTGCTAAAAACGGAAGCTTGAGCTGATCCTCTTTGCGTTTCGACCGACCCTCAAGTCAATAATTCTCATTTATTGGATTTTACAACATTCTTCATTAATTTGTTTCAAAGATTTTACTTGTCTAACATGAGAGGCCGTTCAGGTCGTGGTGAGCATTTTAGAAACGGTTTGTTGCATGATATAGGGGTCCATGCATGGACCACAGTTATGGAGTTCATTTTCGCTAAAGGTCATTGGGAATACCAAAAAAAGTGAAAAAAAATTCGACAAAAAAGGGTGATTTGAACCAACTTATTCACCTCCGTTCTAGCTGTAGTGTTGAGAGTGTATATACATGAGGTGTTCTTTAAGCAGGCATGAAAAACAAGGCAAAATAAGGTCAAAATCCAAGTACTCTACTTGGCATGTGGTGAGCTACATTTGAGTTTTCTGGTCATCTCCGCATGTCTCTTCAGTGGGTCCTGCAGCTCTCCCCTCGCAGTGGCCCATGTTGTGGTGAATAGCGCGACAGACTCTCAACGATGTTTGTGGATCGGATTCTCTTGAAGACAAATTTTTGCATTTTTCAGATTTCTTCCTTCTTGTGTTACTGTGTGCCCGATAATGTGTATGACCAGGATATACACCATTTAAAGACACATGGTACGCTCACACGCATTGAGGATGTATGTGACTATCAGCCCCCAGCTGTCGATGTGTCGTGGTTCCCCCCCCCCTCCGAAACTGCCGGGATTGGAGTACAGGGCCGTGGGAGAATCTGTCGTCCATGTTCCGCCTACAGTCTACGCCGACAGCCGTTCGCGCGGCGCGTGTCGCGCGCGGCTCTAATGGCTTTTTGCCAAGTCCTGTAATTGCCTTTTGGAATGCAAGTAAAACGCAATTTTCTGATGTGGATAACATTTTAGGTGCTGCAAAGTAAGGACCGAAGATGACGACGAGGAATATCAAATTCATATTCAATTAATTCAAATAGCATAAAATTTTAGGTGGAACAGACGTGAGCCTGCCCAATATCGGCGAGGTGAAGGTTGACAACTTTGAAATTCTCGAAATTAGTTCCAAAGCGTCCTATTAAGATTCCCTTGCTGAGACTTCTAGCTCAAACGTTCCCAAAAGTATGGAGCAGCTTAAGCGATTTTAGCACTTCGAGTAAACTTAAATAGAGGCAGTTGTCGAAGGTGCTAATTTCGGCGACTTCACTTCCAACTTCAACGACTGAAAAATCCACAAAAACTCTCCTCCCAACCGAAGCTTTTTTGATATTGTAATACTACGAGAAGTTTGCGATTACGATGTTGAGCTTGCTTGCGGAACAGTTCACTTTTGGAACAAATTTTTCAATTGAAAAAAATCGCCATCACTTATTAGCCAACCCAATGGAAACTAGTGGCAAAGTTTTTATTCGGGTATTATTGTTCTGCCGGCATGGAATCTTGGGCGAAATTTCAGTCAAGATTCGTAAATCAGATTCTACTTCTAAATATTGCAGTTGTCGCAGATTACCTCTGTGTGGTTCTACTAAGATAAACGGAAACAGTAGCAAATCTCAAACTAATGTCGTGTGACAAAGAGATGCTCTTAGCAATGCTAGACATGCATCTCAGATGGAAAACAAGAACGTTGTGAGTAAACACTGCGATGTAATAAGTTGCTCGTCCAAAGCAACTTTGAAAGGGTACCGGACGTGGGACCAGATGAAAGTGAAGAACCTCAGGAGGCGATGAAAGATCACTTTTTTTTTGAAAGCTAGAGTCTCAGTACTGAAGCTTGAGCTTCCACTTCCTTTCTACTTTTTACTTTCTCACATTTTTTTTCCTTCTCGTTTAAACACACATGGTACGCTCACACACATTGAGGGTGTATGTGACTATCAGCCCTCCAGCTGTCGAAGTGTCGTGGTTTCCCCGCCCGAAGCTGCACGGGGTTAGAGTACAGGGCCGTGGGAAAGTCTAGTTCGTCCGTGCTCCGCCTTGTTTATGCTAATAGCCGTTCCGTGCGGCGCCTGTCGCGCGCAGTTCTCTTGGCTTTCTGCCAAGTCCTGTAATTCCCCTTCGGAATAAAAGTAAAACGCAATTTCCTGATGCGGGTAAAATTTTAGGTGTTGCAAAATAAGAATCGAAGATGATGACGAGGGCTACAACTCAAGAGCAACTGTGCTGCTTCTGCAACACCATTCAGAGGCCGCGCATCCCTACAAAACATGACAATAAAAACGGCCTAAGCATTCCACTCGTTAGTTTAATACAAGCAAAACACAATTTCCTGCTGTGAATAACATTTGAGGTGCTGTTCATGCTGTGCTGCTCATGCTGCAAAGTCCGAATAGAAGGTGATGAAGATGACAAAGGTTAGAAATGAAGAACAACGAATGTAGATGTAAATGAAACAAAAATGAAAAATTCAAGGAAACGCAAATTAATTAAAATCGCGCGTAAATTTCTGCGAGCCGGCACGAATTCAGCTCCAAAGCCATGGAAATATTTCAAACTAAGGAGTGGAACACTTAGGCCGTTTTTAATGTCATGTGGGAATGCGCGGCCTCTGAATGATGTTGCAGAAGCAGCACAGTTGCTCTTAAGTTGAATGATGTTGCCGAAGCAGCACAGTTGCACTTAAGTTTATTTATTCATTTATTCGAACTATTGCACGCATTGATAACCGCTTAGCTAATTAGAACTGACATGGAATGACAATAGGAATAATACAGGGCGAAGAAATAAGAGGTAAGAAAAAGTCTATCAACGTATACTATTATTTCACAGTGTTATTATGATCATATATGTATATACATGTGAAGAAATAGGGTGGGGACGGGCGAGGGTGGGTTGTGGACGATACGGAAAGGGAAGTGCAGTGGCCGGCCAACACTGCAAACCGTTACTGGGATTTCGGCTCTAGATACCATCGTAGTAGGTCCGCCAACCCTCCGTAGTCCACCATAATCTGCACAGTGGGTTCCTGTGGGTAAAGGGGCAAGGTGAATAAGAAGGAAGAACCTCCAGAACATACTAGCAAATATGCGATAGAAACTAATGCAAAAGACAGAAACAAGAAAGCCTAAGCATAATAATGGCACAGAGAAGGATGAAGCTGAGGTTAAGTTCTCACAGGGAATTGGAGAGGAAATGAGCAAAATGCAGACCGAGAACGACGTTGCAAATGCTGAAATGTCATCAGTTACAGAATGGTTACCAAACTCCTAAACTAAAGAATCAACTAGTAACCCTTATTGTATAAATATGGTCCCATCTTCCCGTATTCAATAGGCTTACCTCGTACTGAAGAAAGTCGTACAACTGGAACAGTATGTAAATCGACTAGTGAGCGTGGGAACACAGTTGCTTATTACGGATTCCAAATGTCTCATAACAGCATTTACAAGGAAAAGACTCATTGCGACTCAGAGCTGGAAATCGAATAGAGTGCAACCGTAAACAGCAGCCATTTATCCTGTGCCACCATGCCGACCTTTTACGGCATATTTGCGCCTAGTGTTGATATTCATGAGGCGGACGCACTCTCGATCGTGTATCGGACTCCTCAAAACTGATAATTATGCCGGATGCTGGTTGTTGGACTCTAACAGTGTTGGGGGCCATCCTGCTCTTTCAAGAATCTTGATAGATGACTCTGGAGAGTACAGGATCGCTTCCACCTGAATAGATCGTGACTCAGGCTGTTCCAAAGAGGGACTACCCTGACAAGGAAGATTTCTGCATATGCACTGGAATTGGGTTTGTAAGGTCGCACGCGATAAGGATGACCTCTAGAGATATTTATGCTCGGTGGAATATCAAAAAGATCAGATAGCTGCAAGCAACTTTTGTCTGTTGTAAGTTTGTACATCAGACAAAAATCAGCCAACTTCCTGCGAAACTCGAGGGTGTCCGCTCTAAGTATGCGGAGGGGTTCTTCATAGGAGTATGTCGTTAGACCCCTGCGCATGAAGCAACGATAGGTAAATCTTTATTGCACCTTTTCGACTTCATCTATGAGGTATCTTTTGCCAGGTGACCAAAGCGCTGTGCAATACCTTAGCAATGGTCTGACGTGTAGAAAAAAAATTCGGAATAAATAAGACGGATCTCGGATTTTGAAAGCTCTTAGTATGTAATTGGTGACGGAGCAAGCGGCACGCACTCTATCTCTTATACAGCTCTCAAAATCTAGTTTGCCGCTGTAGGTCAGCCCCAGGTCGCGGACCTGGTGAACCCGAGTCAACGGCATGCCATCTAGAGTAAAGGAGAATTCAGGATGAGTGCGACCCAACCCCATTACTGTTGTTTTCGAGAGCGAAATCTCCAAAGACCACATTCTAGACCACACCTGTATAGCTTCAAGCGCACTCTGGAGCAAGCAGCAGTTGTTGATCGTGTATTTGATCGTGGATTTTAGCATCATCCGCATATATATTGCAAAAGGAACCAGACGGGAGGCAAGTGTTCAAATCATTGATAAACGTAATGAACATTAGAGGCCCTAACACGTCCCTTGAGGAACTCCACTGGGGGTAGAATAAGGGAACGATAAGCAAGCTTTGGCATAGTCTATGTAACAAACAGAAACAGTTTCCTTGGTCCATTTCTCTATGCCAAAGCGGAACTGTAGACATGAGGGCTGACGTAGTTGACTTGTGCTTGAGGAATCCATGTTGACTCGGGTGCAGCAGGTTTCGCGCGTTTGAGTAAGATGTTAATTTGCGACATAAGATGCGTTCCATAACCTTGCTGATTGAGCTGGTTAGACATATCGGCCTATAGTTCGATACGCAGTCTTTAGAACCCTTCTTGAATATTGGTCACAAGACCAACTTTCCATAGTTTAGGAGCTTTTCCGTGTAGCAGTAGCCTGTTGAACATTACAGTTAGTGGGAACGTGGACATCAGGGCAGCTTTTTTCAAAAAAATATAGGGAATATTGTCCGGAGATGTCGATACTCTACTGGGAAGCTTTCGAAGCGCATTGTAAACCACGTCATTTGATATGTCTATCCAGTCCAAGCAGTCATCCCTGATACATGGGAGACTAGCACCGGTATCGTGGCTCACTTTATAAACGGACTCGAAACAATCAGCAAACAAGTTTGCTTTAGTGGCGTCCTCTTCAACAATGACTACCTCTTGAAAGATTGAATTAAGCATGGTGTCTTTGAGCTTGAGTTTTGTTGCAATAGGAGTAAAAACGGTTGGAGTTCCTGGTAGGCTAACTTTTTCTCAGCTGCTATCTGATGACGTGCAAGAGCACGCTTAAGGCGCTGCGTACAAACACGGTATTGGGCATCACTTACAGAAGAGACTTCCTGGTGAAGATATTGATCTTTGCCCTTAACAAATATACACGTTTTGGATATTTTTTCTGTTGCCTGGCCTGTCGTGTTAAGGGAATGTATTTCTCTACGAGCTGGTCACAAATGCTAACGAATTTGGAGTAAAAGGTATCTATAGTTTCAGACGTGTTGCTGACACAAACCCCAATCAATTCGAGATAGGGTTGAGATTACAGCTTCGGAGCCACCTTTTGAGAAATTGCGATACCATCTGCGCTTTTCCGAAAAAAGTGGGTCACCACGTGATATTTCAATGTCGATAGAGTTGTGATCAGCAGTGCTGAAAGAAGGTAAGACACGATGCCATGTGACGGGGCTAGGACGGGAGACCAGTATTATGTCTAAAACGTTAAGCCCACGGGTAGGCTTCCTTTACAATTTGGCTCAAATCAAACTATTTGGCAAATTAAACGAGGTAGAAAATTGTGTCGATGCGTTTCCTCTGTGAGCCACGTTGACCCAGTCAATAAGGGGAAAGTTAGAGTCACCCGTTATTATGATTTGGTCACTACTCTCAGTGCAGACATTATGAAGGAATTCAATGAAATCGTAAAAGGCTGTCGCAGAGCTTGAAGGACTTCAGTATGTAGGAATCAGCAGTGCCTTGCCTCTCTGGGTTCGTAGCTGGATCATTATGGCCCTCGTCATCGTTTTCGGTTCTTATTTTGCAGCACCTAAAATGTTATCCGCAAAAGGAAATTGCGTTTCACTTGTATTCCAGAGCGCAATTACAGAACTCAAAGCCAAGAGAGCTGCGGACACGCGCCGCGCCGGACGGCTGTTAGCATAAAGGAAGTCTGGGGCGCAAGTTGCATTTTGGGCCGAGCATGGACGAATTACACTTTCCCACGGCCCTGTACTCTAACCACGTGAAGTTTCGGGCGGAGAAACCACGACACATGGACAGCTGGGGGGCTGACAGTCACATACATCCTCTATGTGTGTGAGCGTACCATGGGTCCTTAAGGGCACATTCTATGCGGTAATGTTCCACAAAAGTCTTACTCAAGTAATACGCTCGCGAAATACTATTGAGTCTCCCTGAAACACGGCTCACGGCGGTTATCCGATGCTCTGATCACGAATACGACGCCCATTTTTTAATATGGCGCAACACGTCGCCAATTTGGTGCAAAGACTTTCTCGTACTAACATCATTGTCAGCCTGCGCGCTGGACCTATTCGGCACCGAACGGCCCCAAATGGCCTCCGCGTCAAAAACAAGTGTCAGGTTCGTGATCAGGACCATCAACTACCCCTACGTACAGATTATGCCGAAAAAAATTTTTCCGAGCTTACTGGGTTATGGTAATTGACCATTTCTCCAGCTAGTGGCTATCAGTCTCCTCCAGAAGTCGTTATCCAACATCGTTATGGAGAGCTTTTCATTTGCTAGTACGCAGACGCGTAATTGACAACTACAAAATTTAAAAAAGTGACACGCATATACTGCACACCATTTAAACTTTTGAAGTGAAGTAAACAGGATTCTTCCCCCCGAGCGGGAGGTAACGAGTTCTTTGTTGAAAGCCTGAACGGTGAAAGTGGAGAAAGATTCAGGATGATCGTTTAGCGACTCTAAATCTAACACGGTGTTTTTTAAAGATTTACTGAAGCTGAGTACGAAAAATGCAGAATTTCTAGCGGTCCATTTTGCCAGAGGCCTTTACGGTTACGGAGCTCTGAAGGTTCGCGTGAAACTGCCATCTAAATAGTAAGGTCCAATCCCACCAGAAAAGTTCGAAAAAAGTTCTCTCGCTGAAACCTCGTATACAGGGGTAACTAATGGCCCTGATCACGATTCTGACAGTTATTTATGGCGCCAAGATAATCTGGAACCAGCGTGTGGCTAAATGGCCACTGCGAACGGGAAAGGATGCTGCATAAACCACTAAAGAAACTTCAGTGTACCTCACTGTATGCCAAGTAAGGCACTTCAATTTTGACCTTATTTTACGTCGTATTCCATGCCTAGTTGAGAAACACCTCGTAAACTATATGTGCTCAGCATTACATCTAAAACAGAGCTGATTGAGATGATAAAATATGATGATTCTGAGTAATTTGTTTTTATTCGTTTTTTGACTTCCCAATAGCGTTTAGCAAAAACGAACCCACGTGTATGGTCCATGCATGGAACCCTACATCAAACACCAAAGCGTTTCCAAAAAGCTCACCACATCCTGAAGGACCCCCCCCCTTGCAAGTTTAGGAAGGTAGAGCCTTCACACACCAAATCGTGAAAATTCAGGATAGGGGCACCGATGACAGGTGACAAGAAATGATGTCATCAAGAGTAGATAAGAGACCATCTTCAGTGCAGTTCGATCTACAGCTCCGTACGTGCTCAGTTTGTCGTGTGAACTCGCATCTTGATGCATCGCTCCTTCATCCATCACAGTATGGGGACACCAATAAACACTCGACCGCTCCACGAGGAGTGGGGGGGGGGAGTGAACGCAGTCTTTACAAAAGAGAGAAGGGTGTCAAGGGTTCAAAGAGAAAATATCCTGTCAACGTGCACCCTGTCTTTAGCACCGTTCACAGCTCTGTTTTTTTTTCTGAGGGAAAAAGAAGCTCCTATCACCACAACGGTAACAAATAAGTGACTTAGCCCTTTCGAGGAGACCACGGTTTCAAGGCGAGAATCAGTGACGAACCTGATATGGACAACTGATGAGCGCTAAGAAGTTATTTTTCTCACAGCTTTCTGGATTTCCGATTAGCCTTTCCTTTGGGGTAGGGTAGGAACAGCGTACCCTCCTACTCGCCCCATACTCTCTAAAAGCAGTCTGCTACCCGACTTCTCCCCATACTCTACCAGCTGTCTGCTATCCTCCTACCGCTCTGCTGGTCGCCGGTGGACGCTGGTAGACGCTGCTGATCGCTAGATCGATATCTATAATTTCCCAGTCGCTAAGATTACCGGACGCTCGGAACGCTGGTGGACGTTGCTGCAAAGTATGAACGCAGTCTCAGTGATCTGGGCCCTCGAATATTGCAGCACATAAGTTTGTGACAAGGGCGGCGAAAAAAACACCCGCAGCAGACTGCGCGAAGACAATACTGCCACAAGGCAGCTTCAGTGCCGAAAACGAAGGTAACGTCGTGACCAGGACCTTAGATCGCTTTCACACACGTTTGCTGCAAGTTCGGTGGTAATCAATGGTAGTTCCTGTTTCGCGCTTGACCAGTTCTAGCGTCAAATGGCACGGTGCAGAGAACGAACGTCATATCCACGATCAGGACACTAGACTTTACAAAATGTATGATTGTAACAAGTTTCGTGAAAAAAAGTTGTGAATCCTGATAGAGGATCTGCCAGCTGAAGCGCGAAATGGCCCTAGTGCCCAGAACGAACGTCATACTTTTTATCAGGACACTAGATCGCTCCAAAATGTATGTTTCCAACAAGTTTCATGGAAAAATTGTTCTTCCTGATAGAGGGGGGGGGGCAATTATGGCGCGAAGTGGCCCCATTGCTCAGAAAGAACGTCATGCTCGTTATCAGGACAGATTGTCGAAAAAAACGAACAAATGTTATGGAACGAATGCTGGCTGATTTCGACTGCGCGTGTGAAAAAATCGCTCTACAGCTGGATTTCACGAAGACGATGTTCGTGAGGAGCGGATTGGTTTCTGATGCCCCATTGACGCTCAATGGAACGACGATCTCTGAATGCTCTAGCTATGTGCGAAATCAGTATGATGAAAGACTTAGCACCAGAGAAGCAAATGTGAGCATTAGAATTTAAGAGAGGAAAGAGAAGAAGGAAAGGAAAGAAGAGGAAAACCTTCTGATTTAACCCGCGCCTCGTAGACATGGACTCTATGGAAGCAGGATGAGCATGCGGTTGGCGTCATTTAGCGCGCTATCGATAGGGCGATGCTTAGAGTTTCCCGCTACACGCAAAGGAAAGGAAGAATACAGAGCTCCGCACTCCGCCGTCGATCGAAGATCAGCGACACAACCACACTTGCCAAGGTTTCGAAGATCAGCGGGCCGGGCACGTCATGCGTTTTGACGACAACCCCTGGACCAGAGCGATTACCGACTGGATTCCGGGGGATGTCAAGCGAACACCAGGACGAATGCCTACGCTATGGTCAGACTTCTTCGCGAAAGCTCTTAACAAATGCTATAAAGTTCATCATGTCCCTCGAGCAGAGAGAACCCATCGGACAACTCTTGCACGTTGCAGGAACGAATGGATACTTTACTGGCGACCGTTCAAGCAACTCGATGATTAGCAGGAGCACAGGTGATACAGGTGATCCTGCTTTTTTTACATTTCTCGCGTTCACTATTATTTTTTTTTGCTGCTTTCCATGCTATATTTCACTCAGTTGTGTCTGTCGAAGAAAGGCGACGAGTCAGCAAGGAACCAGTTAACTAAGGCGACCCCAGAGGCGAGTCTACCAATGGGAGAGATGTCAGGCCTTGGCTGTTCCCTAGCGTCCACCTCGGCCCTCGAAGTGGACTTGGTGGGCGCTGCGCAGCGGTGGCTCACATTGTTAAGTTTCGAAAATCCTTCCTCAAAAACATGACAAGAGAAAGATATTAACGGCTTTGAACACACACACACACACACGCTCTCACACACCACACACAAAAACACACACACACACACACACACACACAAACACACACAATATGTACACGTAACTGCATGGGCTGTAAGACTGCGGCTTGGACACGCGGCTGAGCTCGAATGTGCGGGAGTGTGTTGTAGCTGCGCCCAATGAAGGAGGGGAGCTTGTCCAGGGTACCGTCCGCGATGTTGCGTAAAAACACGAAGGGTAGCCGTGTAATTGCACACCACTGCCGTCTACCGTAATCCACGACTGTTTTCATCCGCTCATAGGGCACAGTGAATGTACTGTACGCTGGCCTACGAGTATCAGCGGAGTTTCTTTGACATTATCGTTTCAAGGCAAACTTTTTGTGCTTCCTCTGCCTTTGTACTACTGTCGGCACGGTCCTCCCCGTTCAGCTGCAAAAACGCAATCCTTTGCCCTATTTACCCTTTTTTAGTTTTCCAAGTTGAGGTCGCATTTTCGATTCGTCTGAAAATTGTCTCCAGGGGTACGTCGCTTCCTGAACACGAAAGTCACATCGGTTTGGCCTGAGATATCCTGGTGTCTGCGCCATAGGCCACAGTGGCAAAATCCCCTGAGTTACCAAATTTGCTGCAAACTTCAGTCTCCAGAGGAAGTATGACTTCCTGCATGAACATCACATTTGTTTTAGATTCTCTCT
>MU911927.1:181465-200087 GCA_036418165.1 Cooperia oncophora | reverse complement strand
TGTCCTGGTTTGAACGAAGATATTTTCCTTAAAACTCAACAGTTTGCAAATCTGAAACCAGTGTCGAATCTAGAAGATTTCCTCTTTCCAAAAACTACTTAAACTGTTTGTTTCCGGGATTCATGAGATAATTGCGTTGGGGATTTATTAGGGAGCACTCCGAGCTGCTCGAAAAATCCGTTTTCTGTGTACCGTTTCAAGCGAGCGTACTCGGATATCCAGAAATGCATCTGGAATGCATCCCTTCGTGGAATAGGAGCAAGCAGTAGGTGTTTTAGCGCCCATTAGCTTCATTTGTGGATGCGCCATGCCTAGGCTCCCACGCAGAGGTAATGGGATGGTGCAGTTCCACGCATGCCTGTCTACACGAGCAGATGTGTTTACAGGATTCAGGGAGTTCCATGGCCAACCTACGCACTTGTTTACAGTGTTGTCCGTTGCGGATGATGGGGCGTGTCCGTGTCCGACGCCGCCAGATCTGTGCTCCGCCAATTGCTGACTCTGATAAAGGAGACCAACAGCTGGAAAACGTCTGATACGAACGGATACGAACGATATGGTAGTCCTGTCGTTTGTCGTAAGAAAAAAAAGACAGGTTGGCTCAGCGCCAAGCGCGATCGCGGACACGCCCCATCATCCGCAGCGAACCAGGGTATGAGTTGTACTGTTTAGCCATATACCTACTTACGAGATGATGTCGACTTATTAATATTTCCAGTTAATTTCTGATTAGTTTGATCAAAGAAAGTTTTGTACTATTTTTTTACATATCCGGATTCTCTACAAAGCAAGTTTCGCTAGGACTCAGCACACTGACACCTTTGCGCTGCTCGTTACTGGCTACCGCACTCATTACGACCCCCCCCTCTCCTGGCGGCCAAATACGACCCCCCCCCCTGTTGGGGATTCCTCAACAATGATGTGCCCTATTGCCGCCGTGATGTATGAATGCTGCCTAACACAAGGAAAGAAACGGACATCCGGTTTCGCGACTACATTTTCATCGCCCCACCCTTCCCGCCCACCTCGACGTCCGATTTTATCATGAGACCCTGGGCAAGAGCTCTTACCGGCTTCCTTTAGGCGTGACACAAATTGCAGGACTGTTGTCGTTCAATCAGACTTAGGCAGACTTGTTCTCGAAATTTATGCGAGTGATTTAGACATTAGTCACCCTGTTAGCGACATCTCTGGAAGTACTCAGAACGAGGTATAAAAACACACGGATTAGATTTTGCTCGGTTGCTTCGTGAAGTCGATAGGTTTGTCATGCTGGCATTATGTAATCAGTTTTAATCATTATTGTTATTGAATTTGTTACTGTTGTCATGTTAGTAATTAACTTATCATGTTATGTTATTATTTAACTTATCATTATGTGCCGAGGCGGAGGTGGTGTAGTGACAAGTGGATTCGAACCCGATGCCGCGCTTACCACTCGCGCGGCGCCGGGTTCGAATCCCGGGTCGACACCCGCCCAGGCCAACCAAGCCTTCTACCCTCCGGGGACGGTAAATTGGTACCAGATTCGTCTGGGAGGATAAAACACTGACTTGTACATCGGCTGGCCACCGCAAGTCATTGTATAGGCCACATCGCATTCAATAAGCCACTACGATTCTGAATGGAAGTAGAATGCGTGCCGCATCCCACAGGGATTGATCAACGGCGAAGACTTTATCCTTTTATTATGTGCCAGTCGCGCTCCTCCCTCTATGATGGCTTCGCCGGGCAGGCGTGACTTCGTTGCGTTTTATTTCTCTCGTTGTGTTGGTTAATGCTTGGCATATCTCTCATCTATACACATGGTCAAAGCGTCCTCGTCCAATAGCATCTCACCTATTTGTTTCAATGCTAATAGCATTTATGTGCTCCTGATATACAGCGTCAATCAAGTGCACATGGGAGATATATGGAAGGCGAACGCGCGGCGAAACTGGGCCACAGGAAGGGGTGCCGGCAATCTGACGGGCATCATGTGTTTCTACGGTGGTGACTGAATGGAATGGATGATGAGGGTATGTGAGACAGATAAAAATTTCTGTCTGAAGTGCTCTATAACTGATTCATGGGTTCCTGAGTTTTGCCGAGCCAGATGGGGTGCATTCCTCCCAGTGCGGGTGTGTTTCCGCCACCCACATCCTTTCTCTCGCTTGCTGTTTCACTCACTCATGTGTGCAGGCTGTTATGGGGCAGAAATACGAATTTTGGCCTTTGTCTCATACATCTCGGCGCACGCTCCAGTCACATCCCCCAGTAGCATGTGTGTCTTCCTCTTCTCATGCGCTGACCCCTTGCTAACCTTGATCCACCATTTCCGGTCTTTGAAATGCTCTGGAGCCAATTATGATTTTTTTTGAAATAGGTGCGCCATGCTAGGACAACTCTTTGTGGGCCCCTCTCAACACAACACAGACAAGCTCGATCTAAAGTTGTTCCTCTCTCCATCGATTTTTTCGCGTTTTCCGAACTCTCTCGAGGATTGAGTTACGGAATTTGTGAGAAGCACCACCACTTCGGGTACATCCACCCCCGTTTTGTATGTGTCTCCCACGTTTAGTCTGTCAACTACTTGCTGACCTTGATCCACTTTCTCTAGCCACCCGTGCTGCTCTGAAACGGATTTACGAATTTTTGAACTCGGCCCGCCCATTTCGGTGTGCGCTCCGCGCTGAAGTTCTAGTTTAGTAGTTGCAGTTCTGGCCCCGTGCTGACCGTTTTTTCCGGTTTGTACAGTGCTCTGGAAATGAGAAACATGAAACAACTGTTTGAAATGAGTAGGTCGTTCCTGAAAGCACGCTGCGCCCATTGTGGGCAGTTTCAACATACCAAGGTTATAATAGATTAATACCACATCATGTCCACACCGCATGTCAACTGAAAATGTGCCCTTCGGAACCTTTGGAACCCAAGGGCACGTTTTCAATTTTGGCTCCGCCTACCCAGACAAAAATAGCGAGGATGTCTTTTGGAATGTGGAGCACTTTTTAAACGGGTTGCCACATGATGTAGGCATACATCATGAAATATCAAATCCTTTCATCATCAAGCTTCTTCACCAGCACTTTTCCCCGACCCTTAAGGTGTTTCGAAACCGAATAGTGATTCTTCGCAAAAAACAAACATTCGGTGTATGCCACGCGCACTGCGTGCGTCTCTCCCTCATTTTACCTGCCGGTCCGTCGCTGCCGGCCCATTGCTGACCCTCACTTATTTTTCTCACAAGGAAGAGGATGGTTGGTCGAAGTGGCCATTTAAGACAAGATGTATACTCACTGATGCGTCTTCGGACGCTGATTTCAAATCTGCTTTCCATATCTGCTGAACGATTCTCTGAGCGGAGATATGCAGGATGGTACACAGATCAGACGTGCCAGCGATCCGACTGGTACGTTCATAACGTACACGGAAATTAGCTGCAGCCTGTTGGGACAGGCCCACTGAATAGAAGCATTGCCCTTAACTAATTAACTTGAGTTCAAGACATCGTGATTTCCTCGCTCCCTTTAAAAGGTTTACTTGGTTTGTAGGGGGAAGTGCTCACCTCACGGGGCCCATCATCTTCCCGTAAGCCCACCTAACGAATGCCTCATTAAGAAGCACTTCACTTACGGACTTACCTTTAATCGCTGTAGGTTATGTAAAATGTGTTTGCGTTAAGATGTTTATTTAATGGGTGTTCATTGTAGTCTGATATTGGCTCCAATTGACGTATACTATTTACTCCTTGTTTAATTATCGATTAACCCTATACGGAGCTACGTTGTATAATATTGAGTATTGGTTGTTTAGGTGTTTGTTATTCAGTGCTATTGTGTGTTTCAAAACGGCCATCGAAGAAGTTCATCATACGAGTTTCTCATAATACGATTGTACCGTTTTTAGTTTGCAATCATCTCTGTATTGTTCTATCTATTCATTGTGACTTCAAGCGTCCATCTTAGTAGGCGCCCACCTTCATACAAGTAAATGTTCATTTTAGTGGGCGTTTCATAGTTTCATTTGAAGGCCGAAAAAAACGACGCCCCCCCGCGGCAACAAAAAGGGGGGGGCGTCGTACCGTAACCCCAAACCACTAGAGGCCGGGGTTGGGGCGTCGCTCACCAAGGCTCGACCAAGATCCCCATCGAATGCTGGTGCTCTTTAACCTAGTGGCAGCAGGTAGAGCGCAAAGTAATTCCCAAGCTGCTTTCCCTTATTGTGTAATCTCATCGTCCGATATACAAAACTAGTTAACAATGCAGGTGCTGAAATTATGTTTCGTACTCAGAAACGGTAATTATTGATCTTGTGAGTTTTGAGCTTCGATCGGATGTACATCAGATGTGTGTGCCGATGCGCTTTACACAAACTACTTAGACCGGTTTCATACCTTTCGATCAGCGCCACTTTTCCACCAGCTACTCGGGCCAACTTTATCCATTCCCAGGATCCCAGCACATTCTTGCTAATGCCATTTCTTTCAGTTGATGCACCCCTGATATAGCTCCGTGCCTTTAGCTCCAGGATTGGCAGATTCGTAGTCCCCAACGGTATGCTATTCAGCTCGCTTGACGCGTAGATTAGAAAGACCTAGCTGACCCTTACCTTCTTCTCTACAGATAGATATATCTTGGTCATTGTATTACTGTACTCCCCTCGCCTCTCTCGGTAGGGCTACCTGCTGCGGACTTCTTACTCTTCTTCAGCCGGCTATTTCCAATCGTTGGGTATTCTTACCTCGTTTCTTGGGTCTTCGTCAACTACTGTATTTCATCCGTCATATCCCTTGTTCGCCTGGCGCGCCACGGCCTGGGCCACTGCTCATTATCAATCCAGAGTACTCAAGTGATATGCGGTCCTAACCCGTGCATCACAGAATCTCCGCCTTTCGTCTATAACGCCTGCGTCCTCGGCCATTGAGGCGACAGAATCTTATGATGGACGCACCACATATATACCGCGGGGCTTTAGAAAGCGGCCCACTAATATGCTTAACAGTACGCTCAGATAGGTTCAGAGTAGCGACCTTTACAGCGTCGCGTCTTTAACTGAACGGTCGCTCGCTACAGCATCCTCGCGTCGGGCGCTCGCTCTACTGGGCGTCGCTGACTACTGCGTCTCTTACAGAGCTACCGTAGTTCCGCTACCTAGCGCTCAGCGTGGGTACAGCGCTACCCCGCGCTCTTTAGCGTCCGTCCGCTCCTAAGTGTGCGCTCAGCGCCTACAGCGTCGCGCATACATACAGTCGCCGACTACAAGCCCTCTTGTTTACCCTCTAAACTCACAGCGTTTTTCGTTTATTTCTCGTATCTCTATTTACTTCACTCCTACTTCGTTCTATTGCTTTCTGCACAACCACCTCATTTTATCAATTCGATCGTGAGCCATCCCCTCGATTATATCTAGCTGTTCCTGATCTATATCCATTTTCACTTTGTAGTGGTTATGTATAACATGAACACGATCCGTCGTAGATAATTAAGTTTTAATCTCATGCGTTTTTGACTTTAATTATTGGGGTTTCACAGTTGCTTGATGTTTAATGCGCGTGTGTCTCCTCGGCAGTGTCTTGCTATGTCGCTTCGCCATTCGTTCGTCCTTATCCCGTATTTGCGTGCCACGTAGCATTATATCCACCATATCGTGCCTCAATACTTTAGAAAAGGACACAGCGTGATGTTCCGTACATCTATTTTAGATAAATATTGAGACAGAACACAAAGAGAAGAGGATTGAACATACATGTATAATATAGACAAGATAGGAATTACAGAATCAAAATGCCACGCGCTCTCAGTTCCGACCTTCTATTGCGAGACGAGATCTCGCGCTTTATTTCACGACGTGTTGTTCCCTCGCGACCAGAGTCTCTTACTCTCGGAACTCCATTCAGTTGGAAAAAATTTAAGATTCTCACTCGCCGGTTTTCGAGGCATCGTCACCCAGCCCATAACGCACTTTAAGGCACCTGGACAGTGTTTCTTTGTACGCTTTTTTTTCGATTTTTTCAGGCACTCTCTCGGCCTTTTTTTATTATTATCTTATCAAGTAGTGGTCACCCTCCTGACACCCACCAAAAGTGTTCCCGTCCTGCCATGTATATCACTTCTTGGAACTGTCATCCTATCTTTTCTGCGACGCTCGCTATGAATTTCGTGACACACACACACACACACACACACACACACACACACACACACACACACACACACACACACACACACATTTCGCGATTATATATAGTATAGGATGGGGTGATGGTTCACTGAACTGTCAATTTCAGTATAAAGTGACTGGCTTTTGAACCTGAACCCAGGATGCCAGCAATTTCCATATTTCCTGCAACGTGCAATAAATCCCATCCCTCTTTAATATGCAATTTCACCTGCGCGGTTTCAATGAAATTCTACTTGCTTGATTTCAATCGAACCTTTTCTTCAGTTGTCTTGGTAATTGTCCTCCACACCAATTGTAGCTCCAAGGGTTGTGCACATCGATCGACATGAAACTTTGCAGTGAACATTGCAGGATCAAACGGACGCTGTAGCTGCACACACACACAGAGGTATAGAATTCCTCGAAAGACTAGGTGCTTTCGCTAAGGAGCGGGCTATGATTGAAGAGGAATATGCCGCTAAATTAAGGTATGTGTATGTAAGTTTATGTGGAATATTCATTGAGCGATTATGTTTCAGAACGCTAGCCAAGAAATCTCTTGGTAGGAAGAAAGAAGATGAAGAAGCAGCTAAGAGTTTCACTTATGTGAGGTCATTTGCGAATCTGCTCCACGAACTAGAGCTACTTGCTGGTCAGCATGAGGTGTGTACTGTGTAACTATGATATTAATGACCAGTCGCTGAGCGCTCCTCCTTCTTGTGTCATTGGTAGACTCCGCCGAACCGGCCTGGCTTCGCCAAGCGCTTTACTTTTGGACGAGTTAAGATGCGAAGTGTGCTGAGTGGTCGCAATGCATTTTTCGGGCGAAAATGTAGGAGTAGGAGATTAAGCTGAAATGAGCTTTATATCAGTCATCAGAAAGAGCACAGCTCATCCCTCTCGTTAATTCTTGACTCTTAACCAGAAGAGAAGGCTACACCGTTTAGTCAGTGACCGTAGTGATGATATGAGAAGAGGTTGACGTAGAAGTAGACCATGCGCAGTGTAACATACAGCGCCTTGACACCTCTGAAGGAGGTATAACTTCATAGCCGTTGGTGGCAGCAAAAGAGAAAAAGAGAGACTTCACCTTATTTTGTCTATGTCAAAGTGTGCGTCTGCGTCGCATTAGGAACCTGGAACTTACCACCGACAGGACGTATTCACCCTGAACCGTTGGTTCGCTTCCTCATTTTCCTTGGTCGTGGCCTAGCTATTCTAAAACATCATCGTTGTTGAAAACATAACCTGGACGATTGTTCATTCATTTCCTGGTTCATGCGCTTTTCATATCCCCCCCCCCGCTCAACATCGACATGGTTAGCCATATGCGTAGAAGTGCAAATACTTGGAGCACTCCTATCAAACGTATTGATTCTGATTCTCGATTGATTCCTCGATTCTATCGTGAAATTCACTGAATAGCCGATAGATTTCGCACTGTTTCTACCTTGTTAAAACTCTGCCACTTAAAAAAGTGGTAATGTTGTTCATCATGTTCTCTCAGTGGTTATCCCGTTCTCTTACCCATCATCAAAATTTCCATCACATCCGCTATTTCACCTGTTGGAACCAATCTCCACCTGCTGCTGCGACCCGAGAATCGGGTGACTTTTTAGTTGTAACGACCCTTATCAAACACAACCGGCTACTATTACTCCCTCTCATCCTCCTATAATGTTCAACTTCTGCCCTGCGTAGCACTTTCTTTCAGCACCCGATAATATTCCCGTCCCCTAAAACGATGCTGTAACTCAGAACAAGGGGGAATCGTCGCAAAGTTTGCTGCTATACTGTGCGGCGGTGTCACAGGAGTAGTTGAAGCGGAAACCTGAAAATCATATCGGATGTCTCCATTTGATCTGATTGGGACCATGGCGATGATGAGAACGAAGGTTGTTCTAGCAATGCTGAGATTAGAAGCGTCGTTTACTTTGGCACTTCGGCCGTTGAGAGGGATGAGGTATATCTGCGTTCTTCTTCTTGTGTTTACTGTGTGCATAGCAGAGATGTTTTTCATGGCTAGGCCACAAGAACTATGGAGTACCCTAGAAGTTCTTAAAACGTTCGCGGCGACGTGTACGCCCGGGAGTGCACGCGCCTATTCGCTTGTTTTTGATACTTTCTTTTCCTTTTTCACAACGAACTGGATACAGATAATCAACAAACAATAGGGAAATAATATCTACACATTAACAGAGGCGTGAAAATAAAATACTCCACCTGAAAAAATACTCAGAAACATTTCTCTTCGACGTGTATTCCCAGGAGTACGCGGGCCTCTTCGCTCGTTTTTTCTTTTTCGCTAATAACACACATTGTGTACATGTAAACAAACAATAGATAAGTAATATCTGTACATCAGAAGAGGCGTGTACTGCTGAAAAAAACACGCGAAAACTCTTCATTTTCGGCCAATGGTGCACTCACAGGAGTACACGCGCCTCTTCGCTTGCTTTTTTTTCATGATTTTTTTCTCTTAAGACTGACAGTTGTATACGAAAAGTAAAATAGACGATATAGAAGTAATTTCGAGAAGTACTATCATTTACATTAAATAACACACATTAGCATTAATATTAAGAAGATATCAACATCTTCTTTGTCCGGTTCCAGCCAACTTCAAAAAGGGCAAGAAACCTAGTTCATTTACCGAAAATTAGTTGAAGCTTGCAGAAGGGAAAAAATGCAGGAAGAGTGGCAGAAAAACGACTTGGTGAGTTTTGGCAAAATTATATCCGTCGCGAGCGCGCTGAACTATAAACGGGACGATTGCCTTAGTGTCGCCTGCCGCGAACGCGCCGCTCGAGAAACGGGAGTTTTTGGCGAAACGCCGCCGCCGCGAACGTGTTATTGATGATATCGTGTTGACGATCATGATGAACAAGGTTGCGCTGAATCAAAGACGATGTTTGAGGAAGCTACGGAGATTGAAAATGAGCAATAGGAGGTGAAGAAACTTGAGGAGAAGTGCAAGGTGAATTGGCGGCAGGCATGTAGAATGTATACATTTTAAATTCACGAGTTTTAAACCGAATTCTCGAATTTTCAAAGCGAATTCACCACTTTCCCCAGCCCATTTCGCGCATTCCAATTTGAGAGAACATGCTTAAACATGCCACACTAGACAATAATTAGCAGGGTTGATGTCTCAACTTGTAGGTCAGAGGGTCACTCGTCACTCGGAGCAGAAAAAAGAAGAGATGCAAATTGCCTGTTTCTTGTTTTTTTTCCGTTCCAAGTGATGAGTGGGACTCTGACCTACAGGGTGAGGCTGCAACCTTGAATTTTGAGGGATTTTTGGAAAGTGTGCTGGCTTTTACGAAAAGGGCCAACCTTTCCGTAGTAGTCAAAAATGTTAAAAATTCAAAAAGATCAAAGTTTTGCAAAAAGATGCAAAAGCGGGCGCGGCCCAAAAGGCGGAGCTTAGTGTGTCAGGCAGTAATGCGCGTCTTGACATTCTTGACATTTCCGTCATGAAGACTTGTGCGAGTTTGAAAAAGAAAAATATCAAAAAATGGGCCATAATATCACAATTCGATATATTCCTACTGGCGCTACTTCGCTCGTAGAGTCTCTGATACCTTCTTTTTCGGCTACATAATAAAGGTTATGAAATGGTTTAGGACCTGAGTGATGGCGAATAATGTGGCATTCAGCATGACCCAGAGGGACAATATACTGAAGGCGCTGTCACAAATGTGCCGGATATTTTCGAATTTTTTGGAATACTTGTAGTATGAAACAGGCTTCATTGATGGTCATTCAGCAGCCTCTGTTACTCCTTTTAATTACGTGTTCTATCCTAACATGATTGGCTGTTTTGTCAAGGGTTGTAGAGAAACAGCAACTATTAGTTGCACATTTTATAGTTCTAATTCTGCCTTCTCGCGAAGAACGGATATGAAGTGATAGCTAGGTGTTAGTCCCAATGCAAGTTCGAAAAATCAGGTAAAAGCATGAGTTAGAGATGGGGCAAATATTTTCGCATGCACAAGAGGCGAACCCTCATGCTGTGCCCTTACAGCAAAAACTTCACCATGAGTCATCACCTCTCGTTTTTCCTGTCACGATTCTGCGCTTGTGCATTGCCACTCACCACTGTGCTGCACCACTTCACACACTACCTGTGAAATGAAAGTAGCAGTTTAGATTTTTGTATATGTGAATAGCGTTAGAGACTCTATCGATCTGCGTAGATTCAAAGTCCCATGGTAATCTGGGGAACCTTCCTCGTTAGAACGAAGATTTAGGCGACTGACTTCCTCAAAGGACACTTGTCGGGTACACCTGTCACTTTGACCATCAATAATGTTCCCTCCCTGCCCCTCATCTCATAGAACTAATTTCCTACATTTACTGCAGAAGGGGCCATGAATTTCCTCTGCTAAGGCTCTTGAGTCACGGGTGCTGCTATTTTGAACACGGCCTCCATGTACTAGAAGCCAAATTAGACATTCTACCTTTTATTTTTATTTCTTTTATTCTGTCCAGAGACACTACTCACGAGATAGCACTGGATCAGACCAAATCTAAATACGTAGCCGGGACCGGCCACTATATAGGCACTCGAAGGGGCGCAGCCGGAGGCGCCGCTGGCCTCTAGTCTTCAAGGAGACTACGTCACTTTTTGAGGGAGCCAGGCACCGGCTGTGCAAGCGCGCGAACCACGTATCGATCTGCTGAGCTCACGTCCCTATTAAGAACATATAAACCTAAAAAAGAGAGCTTCAAATCATTGTGAGACCAGCAACGTACCACTAGTGCGACTTGTGCTATGAATTTGCCGGCAATCCTCTTGTTAGGTCTCTTGTCGTCGGATCTTGTCAGCTTCTATCACTTTCTGTCACCTGCAAGTAGTGATCCTCTCCTGCCCTGTAGATCACCTAACAAGGGAAGCCCAACAGATCAATCCGGCCATTTGCAATGAGATGTATGTGGACGTGTCTTGAGCCGCTGAATCCGAATCTGCCCTCGGAATTTGCGGAACGATTCTCTGAAGGGAGTTACGGGCATTTTTTCTATGCTGTATTCGCACAGGTTCAGGAGGATAATCAACCATGCCGGGTGGCCGATGGTGTAATTTACAAGCGCATTGCTTCAGAGGCCCGAGGCCACATATTGGATTCCTTGACTTTTGCAAATTTTTGCTTCTGTTCTAAACACTTCGTAAGAGTCCCAAGAACACTTCATTTTAGATAACTTGCTTAGTTCTCTAATTATATGACATGGAGGAATAGAATTCTCCATTGATGTGAGCTGCTCATACCGGGTAATTTTGCACAGATCACGTGGACAGAATTTTTTCGGAATTAAAAGAATACCTCTTTAGCACTCTCTCCCTCTGCACTGGTGGAGAATTGTAATAGTACCGTATGTGGAAAGTAATTCTTTATATAGTTTCATTATTGTGAGAATTTGTTTTTATTATTTCGTCCAAGAGACCACATGAGTTTGAAAATCATAATAGTTTATGGAGAAGCCGCTGGTGGTGTAGGTGAAAGGAAATGATAGTAGCTGATAGGATCCGATGACAACAGACAACAGAAGAGAACCCGGCAAATTCATAGCACAAGTCGCACTGAAAGTACGACGTTGGTCTTAAGGGTCTACAGAGCAGGAGGTGAGCACCACTGACAGGTGACAGGAAGTGATAGCAGCTGGTAAGATCCAGCAGCTGTCACCATGAGCAGATTACAAGAAAGCATTTGGTGCCAAAGAGCATCGCAAGCCTATTTGCTGCTCATTATACTTTATCCCTGGGCGGTCTGAGCGCCGCCGGTCGCAGAGGATGTCTGCAGACTCTTTGAATTGCATTCAGGCTGTATTTAATCGGGTCTTCATCGCGTGGCGCGCGCTGCCATCAGCTGGTGGATCGTTTCCCATATACACTGCGTCCCAAAAGTATAGTTCCACCCATAAATCTCACAATATCCCGCCCTACACGACGTTTTCAAAAAAGCCTCTAGATAGAAATGTAGTAATTACCGTGAGAATGTGGTAATTACAGTGCCAATTGCGCATGCCAACACCGAGAACTAACTTTCCAGAGCAACTTCAATTTTCTTTATTTTTTGAAAATTTCTCACTTTGACAATGTCCCAAGTATAGTTCCACTAAACAAATCGATTCATAAAACAACAAGTGTACAACAAAATGAATGAATTGTTAATTCTATAATCTATTGCAGCCCCATTCCTTTGAATAAGTTGGAAAATGCGGTTGTCTATGCTCGAATAGAGGTTTTAAATCAGTTTTCGGTCAACCATGCATCAAGTTATTGACTTCTTGAGCTCACGGACATTTGGAATCGCGCATTACTTTCATACCGAATCATCCGCCAGGAAGGAAGCAGACCTCGTCGCATGACGTTTACATAGTCGGAAGAATTCATTTTCTTCGATACGAAGCACAGCTTCAAGACGTCCCGTTGATGCGATCGCAGCCCAGACCATGACACCACCCCCTCTGAAGTTCCGCCTGGGAAATTTAAAGACACATAGTACGCTCACACACATTGAGGGTGTATGTGACTAGCAGCCCCCCAGCTGTCGAAGCATAGCGGTTTCCCCGTTCAAACATGCGCAGGAATGGAGATACAGGACCGTGAAACACGCTAGTTCTCCATGCTCCGCCCAATGCCTTTTGCGGCGCAGATTCCCGTCCTTCATAACATCCGTCGTAAGCGCGCGTGTCGCGTGCGGCTCCTTGGCACTTTGCCAAGTCCTTTAATTGCGCTCTCAAATACAAGTAAAACGCAATTTCCTGATGCGGATAACATTGGAGGTGCTGCAAAATAAGAACAGAAGATGATGACGAGGGTCAGAACTTAAAAGCAACTGTGCCACTTCTGCAACATCCCTCGGAGGCCGCCACGAAACATGAAAATAAAAACGGCATACTCGTTAGTTTGATACAAGCAAAACGCAATTTCCTGATGCGAATAAAATTTTAGGTGTTGCTCATGCTTCAAAATCCATGTACAAGGAGATGAAGATGACACAGGCTAGAAATGAAGCACAACGATGTAAATGTAAATAAAAAAAATGAAAAAATCAAGGAAAGGCAAATTAGATAAATGGCCTGTAAATTTCTACGATCCGGCGCGAATCCGGCGCCAAAGCCATAGAAATACTTAGAACAAACGAGTGGGACGCTTGGGCTGTTTTTATTTTCATGTTTTGTGGGAATGCGCGGCCCTTGATGGATACTGCAGATGCAGCCGAGTTGCTCTTGAGTTCTGGCCCTCGTCATCATCTTCTGTTCTTATTTTGTAGCACCTCCAATGTTATCCGCATCAGGAAATTGCGTTTTACTTGTATTTGAGAGCGCTAAAGGACTTGGCAAAGTGCCAAGGAGCCGCACGCGACACGCGCGCTTACGACGGATGTTATGAAGGACGGGAATCTGCGCCGCAAAAAGGTGTAAGGCGGAGCATGGAGGAATTAGCGTGTTTCACGGTCCTGTATCTCCATTCCTGGGCATGTTTGGGCGGGGGGACCACGACACATCGACAGCTGGGGGGCTGATAGTCTCATACACCCTCAATGTGTTTGAGCGTACCATGTGTCTTTAAGCTTATCTTTCCTCAGAACGTTCCAGTAAGATCGATTTCCATCTGGGCCGTCGCAGTTGAATTTCTTCTCATCGGAAAACACGACCTAGAGAAAAAAAACTGAAGACAGACAAGCAGTAGGGCACCGCAGCCGAAAGCTAACCTTACTCCAGTCGGTTCGGCAGCATCTTCTAGCGAAGGCAATTCGGTTTTCGCGATGGTGTTCTGTCAGGAACGGTGCCTTCCTCATTTTCTCTCTGAGATGAACTCCGACTTCTTCAAGACACGCCAAACAGTATTTTTCGAGACATTGAGCTTCAGAGATGACTTTATTTCCCTGCATGACATCGTGGAGTTGGACGCTTCTCTTAAGATACGGCGCTTATCTCGATCAGACAGCGAAGGAGGACGTCCAGAACTCTTCTTGATTCCATATCCTGCGGGTTCCCTGACAAAATTATTGATAACATGATGACTGCGGCCCAACTCCCTTGCGATTTGACGGTTCGACAGTCTTTGAGCCTTGAAAAAAATGATCTGCCCTTTTTCGAAGCCCGACAATGAATGTCCTCTCGCCATAACCTGGAAAAGGTGAAAAGTAATGATGATGAGACAGTTTTACCCGAAAAAAATGAGACGCAGTGGGAAAATATGCGGTGGAACTATACTTTTGGGACATTGTCAAAGTGAGAAATTTTCAAAAAATAAAGAAAATTGAAGTTGCTCTGGAAAGTTAGTTCTCGGTGTTGGCATGCAAATTGGCACTGGTAATTACCACATTTTCTATCTAGAGGCTTTTTTGAAAACGTCGTGTAGGGCGGGATATTGTGAGATTTATGGGTGGAATTATACTTTTGGGACGCAGTGTACTAGTCTTCGACCCTTTCGATGTTTTCGCCGTGATGGCCTACAATGGGTTCGGCGCATTGTTTAGAGCTGAGGAACTTCCCTCGAAGACGGGTTCCGTTAGCCTTGCATTGACTAAACGCTTGTACAGCTTTATGATATGTGGATTCAAATTGATGTCACGGTAGATGTAGGACCGTCGCCTCTTCTCTGCGTATGAAGATGGGTACAATTGGGCTGCTCTTTACGCCTAGGGCGTCCTAGTTTCGGCTGTTACATTATTAAGGTGTGTGAGTAAACTACCCCGCTCTCCATGGTGTTTCCATTTCCATCATTTCAATGGGTACCCCATCTGGACACACTGCCTTGTCACCCTTCATTTTTTCCCAGTCTGGCAAACCTCATTCTTGATAAAGGGAGTGATGGGACCCGTCGCCCATGCCAGGGAGCGTCCCTCGCGAGGGCTTCTTCGTTCAGAAGTTTTCCAGAATACTTTTTCCCACCTCATTATCAACCCGGCTTATTCCTCTAGAACGGCGCCGTTGCAGCTCGTCACAGTTTTCGCTAACCTGACTTCTTGGGTAGCGCGATAGCGGTTTCTCGCCAATTGGAAAACGAATTTGTTTTCCTGTCGGGCCTTTAGTTTCACGTGTGGCAACCATTTCCGTGTTCTTCACCTTCGCAATGATTGCTTTAGCAACTCGCAAGGTAGGTCTTGCAGGCAGCAAGGTCTTTTGGCTCCCTTTCTTTTATTAGTCTTTATTTGTACGCGTCATTCGTCTGCACAACGATTCGCTGAACTCTCTCATTCAGAACCACGCATCCTCAATCCCTGGTCCCACTCGCGTCTCTCCCATGACTTCCTCTGTACATTGTAGAATGACCCACTTGCGTTGGTCCAGGTGTTCTGAAATGGCTCATGAACGTTTGAAAGCTCAGACTCTTGTATTCTTCTGCTGAGGCTCTCCTTTCCCACTTTGTGCGAAATGTTTGTGTGTTCTACTAACGAATTTTTTGCTCGCTTTATAGCCTCGCTTGCTTGAGGAGGTCTACAGTAACGTCTGCCAGAAGTGGTCTGCGTTGAAGGCTTAGTTAGCTCTTCACCAGGCACTACCTTATGCCCTAATTTGTTTTGAAAGATGATTTTCTCACCAATGTAATGATGGCGTGTCAAAGCAGCGCCGTCCTTCTGCTCGCTTTCAGAGTGCCTCGAGCTGCAAACAAGTTTTACAGATGTTGTCAGCCTGTCAGCCAAGCCAATGGAGACGGTTTATCGTATTTTGTCACCTACAGGGGCAACACCAAAACTTTTGCGTACAATATCGTTGCAAATACGGTCCAGTCGCGTGACGCCCGCCGTTCAGAGGCAACATTTTCATCTCCATCACTCCGGCCCGAGCTTCAAGTCCTTTGATCGCGGGTCTGCACTTGCATCATAAAACGCGACCAAACGGACGACAGTACGATAGATCTTTGACTTGAAACGCTCTGGCATTTTCTTGTCGCAAAGGATCCCAGACATGGATCGCCATTTAGACCATGCCGCACTCACTCGTGCGCTCACTTCCGAGTTCAGACTGCCATCGGATGCATTCCGAGATGCTCAAATGTCTCTATACGATTGAGCAACACCGTGCCACCGAGCTTCGTGGAGCCAGTTGCCGAGTACTTGATCTTCTTGACGTTTAAGCTGATCCAAACTTCCCAGGCGATCGGCCCTAGCCTGCACTTGCTGTTGCAGCTGGCTGTTGTTTCCACAGAGATTGAGCGTCAAAGGCTGTTAAAAAATGGGATTTGCGTCAACCCGCCACTCCATTTCAATGAAATAAAAATCGACAAAAACAAGAAACAGTAGAAAGACAATTATACTACATTGTAAGCAGAAAATTAAAAATCGACAAAAATAAGAAACAGTAGAAAGACAATTATACTACATTGTAATGCAGAAAATTGTCTATCAAATGACATAGAACACAGTGAAAACAATTCTCATTTTTTGTGTAAAATTTTGTAAATGAAAAAAACGCCATTCCTTATGGGCCGACCTAATAGTTGCTTAGTGATACTGGTCCAGTGAGGTTTGATAAAAGCTAACGAATGTACACGAATAGCAAACGAATGTTCGAAAACCACTTCACCATGGTTACGAAGGATTGTAAGGGCATTCCATTTTCATTTCGATACTGTAAGTGTATAAAAGTTTTTTAGCGGTAGACTGTCCAGTTTTATAATGTGTGGTAGATGTTGTAATCGTAAGGTGCGAATAACACAGGATATTAGCAGTTGATCATTTACAAATGAGGTGGGAGAATGTAGGGGGGAAATGAAGAGAAGTAGGTAATGGCTCAAAAACGGATGGAGCCAACTGTAAGCGGTAAGTATAAATGTACTATGAGTTGTCACCTTCTTTGGGAACACCGCATTAGTGTGCGGCAGTCAAACCGCTTTGTAATATGTATTCGGAACAAAATTTTAGGGAGCGCCCGATGACTGAGCTGAAGCAACGTGCTGCAGCTCACAGAGAGTGAAGTTTCACCAAATACAAGCGTTAGGTGGGCTTCGAATGAAATAGAAGAATTTCCGTGCGATAGTGTTTTGCTGTTATATTAAGCCACCTCATTCAGGAGCGTAGAAGGTACTATCCAAATAAAACGAGGAGGAAAGCAAAGCCGAAAAGCCAAAATAATACTCAACATTTTGCATTAGTGACCCGCTCCAGTGCACAGGGACCGCTCAGACACCCAGCAGCTTTGTTTTTTCGATATATCCAAATACAATGCTTATGCTGATGCCAGTTGCCAGCTCGAAAAATCGTAGTAGTATTTGTCACGGGCAGTGCCTTCTACCGAGTAGAGCAGCTGAAGGCGCACGGCTGTAGAATAAGGTGACTGAGCAGTAACACGATGACTTGGGCTCTCGCATCACGATGAGCAATGATGACCTCCTTATAGTCGTGCGGTACCACCACTTGTCGATGTGATTGTCGAGGAACAGACAATACACATAAGCAGTAATGGTCTTGTTTTCTAGGTTGCGCTTCCAAAAAGCCACAACCCATAAATCAGCTGCCATGTTGGAAGGCCGCTTACGCTCCTGTTTCTCCTCATGACAGAATTCAGGCGTCTCACCTGCATTCATTCAGAATCGACGCTGTGGGTATCGGCTCGGACTATAAAAGCACCCATATCTCGTCTATGATCGGGGTACGTCTTCAAGTCTTGGATGACTTCCTAGCTGCAGGCATCATCGGTTCAGCGTTTGTGTTTCTATGAGAAATTAAGGCAGACAAACCATTCCATCTTAGCCATCCTCGGATTTTTCGGATGTAACTGATAACTGAGCCAACAATTGCTACAGGAATGTCAGCTCCGTGGGATGGTCGCCAACGATCTTCCATCTTTTTGATCAGACTTTTGGCGATCAGATTAATCCGCCTGCTTCTCTTGTGCAGGTTCAGGTTTAGCCACTGGATCGACTGCAGCAGTGCTCATTCCCTATATGACGCCCGACTCGATAATCCAGCGCTGATTTTGACCTCTCAGATTTCTTTTTATTCTCAAATTTTTTTGAGGCTATTCAGGCCAGTTTCACGAATACCTTGCGAAACGTACCAGATCCCAAACGATGTGGGGGCCCACCCATAGCCCTTCGCTTTTCCGCATTCTTGTATATATCTCCACGTGTATGAATGGGATTACCTAATAATAGTAGCGTTTGATGGTCGATCATCATTCAAACAAGACATTACAGCCTAAGTATGTTCATGTTCACCGCACATGTATATGTCTAACAAGGGAAGGATACCAACTCGTCCTGGCCATTCAGAATGAGATGTATACTCCTAGAAGCGTCTTCGGACGCTGATATCAGATCTGACTTCCAAATCTGCTAAACGATTCTGGGTGAGAAGTTACGGACCTTTTTTGCTACCGTGCTTAACCATTGCGGTGGGCCCCCGTGCGCATGCTTTGCGCTTGTGAACCCCTCGTGACACAGCAGTCTCCGTGGCTCGATGACGCAGCAGGTAAGTGGATGGACTCATAGTTGTGGGACGGAGGTTCGGATCCTTGATGCATTTCCTAT
>MU911927.1:135068-174831 GCA_036418165.1 Cooperia oncophora | reverse complement strand
GATGTTCTCAGATTCTGCCACCCGCCAATCATGCCATTCTCTTCGTGAACGAAGGTTGATCAACCTTCGGTCCAACCGAGAAGGCAGCTGCGTCATTTTTGGGGTGCCTTAAAAGACGTTATTTTTTCCACCAGCTGAGGGAATAATTAGATGGCAGTCAGATAAGGCTAAGGCCACACGAAGACTGTGGTGAAATTCCCCAGGTAGGCTTCAAGATCTAGAACAGTGTCGTTTTCGAAATGTGTGACCCTGAGCTGTGGTGGAGTAGGCGAACATTGCTGGTTGTGAGACCAAATGGTATTTCCATCCTTCACGGCTCGGCCAGGCATTTTACCCTTGGACGATGTCAATTGTGCCAAACAGTCACACGCCTTTTGAGCTAAAATATAGAGAAATTAGTCGAAAATATTTCGACTTCAGTCGATCCATATATAGCCCTTGTCGCTGATTACTGACTTTTAGTTGTGACACGGCTGCATCGTATCATTAATGACTGCAGATGCGATATGAGAATAGGATAAAGTGGAATCGATTCGGAGGATCGTGTAGCATACAGCGTTGCCTCAGCAAGAGGCACAGCTGTGGAGTCATGGGGCCACTGAAAAGAAGTACTTCACGTTAATCATAGATGTCAAAGTGTGCGCGTCGCACGGAGCCTGCGTGTTACTACCGCAGGACGTCTCCCCTCCAAAGCATTGGTTCCTCTCCTTTTTGTTCGACTGTGACCTATATATTGACCTATATATTAATATATCTATCTAATGTCTGTACATGAGTGCAACATGAATATTTGCCATTTATGGGCAGATTCTCAATGGTGGTACCCCGTGAGTCAGTGCTAATCTACTGTTACAATTTGCCATACCATTAAGCAAGGCTGCTGGTGAAAGCTGATTTGTAACTAAGTGGTCTGATCATGAATATGGTACCTAATTTTGGCTATTGCCATTTGTCTCCGATTTCGAGCCACCTCATTCTCCCACTGAGTCATTATGTACTCATATAAAATATATAAAGACTTTGGCGCTACTCTGCCGCCAAGTTGCGTCAGCGCCAAAAATAAGTGTCAGAATCGTGACCAGGACCGTCGATTACCCCCATAGACGAAGTTCCGACCGAAAACAATTTTTTGAATTTTTCGGGTTGTGGCGGACCATTTGATCGACGATGGTGACCGGAGTTTCACACCTCCGTAGCGGCGATGACGTAACGATGACGTAATGGGCCGCCGGGCAGCCGTATCGCAAATTTGCTGCACTGAAGATCTTTCCATGCTTGGTATTTGCTTGGGTGCCTGCGGAATACGTAGAGAACCATCGTTTACCTTTGTCGACCCCTGGCGGCTACTCGCTCGATAGGGTTGTCATTCTTCTCTACCGACAAACAGATTTATTCAACTTTCTCACATGCACCTGGAGAAATGGCTAAATTTTCCTTTTTTTTCATAGATGTACCATTGTTGTTATTTCATGTTAATTTATCAATAAATGGGAAGCTTTGGATAACTAGGCAAAGTACGACTTCAATAGAAAGACTCAAGTGCACATCCAAATGCACAAACCCAAGAAGGTAAAAGAAATGGTTTTTGGTCGAAACTTCGTCTATAAGGGTAATCGGTCCTAATCACGAATCTGGCACCTATTTTTGGCGCTGACGCAATTTGGCCGCAGAGTAGCGCTAAACTGCCTTATATGAGTGAACATAATGATTTCAGTGTGCGAATTAAGTGGATTCAAATCGAAGACAAATGGCATCACAGCTAAAATTAGGTACCATATTCATGATCAGACCACCTATTTACAAATCAGTTTTCACTAGCAGCCTTGCTTAATGGTATGAGAAAATTGCAATAGTAGAATAGCACCGACTCAGGGGGTACCACCATAAAAATTTGCCCATAAATGGCAAATACCCAAGTTATACTCAAGTACAGACATTCATGGAAGCGAGACTAGCGAAAGATGAAAAGTGCAAAAACTCGTACGAGGGGAGTCGAACCATTATCACCACCTGCACTGTCCGATTGAGAATCCTCCACGCTAAACTTTTTCCTTCCGATCGAATGATGATGCATATGGCAATCATTCCAAGGAGCCGTCTACTGTTGATCAAATGTCACAAGTAAGACTCCCATTTGCGACCATTTTTCTCCTCTATTCCAATAATACATTTATAAGGGCCTCCATTTCTCATTTTTCAAACAGAATAGCACCGACTCACGGGGTACCACCATAAAGAATTTGCCCATAAATAGCAAATATCCATGTTATACTCATGCACAGACATTCATGGAAGCGAGAATAGCGAAACATGAAAAAGTGCAAAAAACTCGCAATCCGAGGACCTCCATTCAGCAACTGTTCAAAGTTGCAAGTGCTTTGAAGCCCATAGAGGCTGAAGGTGATCGGTTCCCGTAGACTTCTTTTTCAATCTCTTTTTTGTATTCCCAGAGCCATATAGGAAAAATGAACGTCAGTTTGTAGTCCATGAACATGGAACATGCTTCTATATCATGCAAAAAATTGTTTTCAAAACGCGCTCCACGTCCTGAAAGACCTTGTGGTTGGTGTCACCTGCCAATGTGTTCCCACCCCCCCCCCCCATACCAATTCTCGGAACCAAGGTCCCGCAGTCACTGCAGCTGAGACGATTTTGATTACCCTACGCGTCTGAGGCCCCTTATCGAATCGGGCCCTTAATCTTATCGAATGTTATCAGCTTTTGTCACCCACCAAGTTCCTTCTTCTTGTCCACTTCCCTTCCCGTACACGACTTTTGGAACCAAGTTTCCGAAGTTGCTGCAACCTGCCCGACAAAGTTGCTGACTCTTCGCGTCCAAGCCCTCTTATCAAAACTTATCAGATGTTCTCAGATTCTGCCACCCGCCAATCATGTCCATTTCTCTTCCCCTATATCACTTCTCGAAATCAGGGTCCCACTGTCGCTGCAACCTGCGCTACGAATTTGGTGACCCTCAGCGTCTAAAGCGCCTTATCGAATCTTATCAGATGTTATCAGCTTCTGTCACCTACCAAATGTGTTCCTATCCTAGAGTGTATATCACTTCTTGGAATCACGGTTCCGCAGCTGCTGCAACTCGCAGTACGCATTCGGTCACCCTCCCCTTCTAAAGACCCTTATCGAACATCCGGAGTTATCACCTCCTATCACCCACCAAAAGTATTGCCGTCCTGCCGTGTACATCACTTCTTGGAACTGTCATACTATCATTTCTGCGACGCTCGCCATGAATTTCATGACAGACAGACAGACGCACACACAAAACACAAACACATACACACATACGCACACTTACAGACATACTTAGCGGATATAATACATAGTTACAACGGGACCTGCTGGTTATCGCAGTGTTGAGAGGAAGAAATTCATCGCGGTCAACCGCGCCACATGCGCGGTATCACCGCCCTACTGGGTTCGTAGGATTGCACGACCGGCTCCGCCATTCCTGGGAGATCTAGCCATTGGTGCTTCCGGGAGTGTCATCTAGACTCCACTTTGATGCCATTTGACGCCACCACTTTTTTCATCAAAACCGGTATGATGTATGAACTTCGTTGGTGGAGTTATTTAACATCATTTACGTATGTGGCACTCATTTTTGGTGCTGGTGTCACTGGACGCCAGAATGGTGCCGGCGCCAAATTGGTACCACTACCTTTTAGACCGAAATTTAGGCAAAACTGCTTACCAGGGGTTTCTGTCGCTCCGATTACGAATACTGACACTGTTTACACTTTACTGCTCCAATCATTCGGAAACAGGTCATGTTCAGACCGACTTCTTTCTCGGTTCACAGATTTGGCTCGAAACTTGTCTCCCATGGTAGTTTGACCTCCTGAACACGAATATCACATCCGCTTGGCTCGATATATCCTGGCGTTCCCGCCGTTTGCCAGCGCCAAAATACTCGGATTACCAAAACCGGGGTTTCAACCTCTTGAAGCCGAGTATCATATCCATTCAGTCTGAAACCGCCTGAGGCATACGTCACAAGTGGCTCATCACATGCTTAACTCGACCTCGAAGCGGGTAGCACAGACTTCATTGGCCTTCGTGCGAAGCAGTGTGCTAGGGCAGTCAGGGAAACGGTGAAGAAAAGCGGCACTTTCCCTGGGTGCCTGTGGTCCTTCCATTTAGTAAGACTCAGCCTTAGCAGAGAAAGGGGATCACTATTTCGGGGAAAGGGTGCAGATGAGCATTAGCTGGTTGCGCTAGCCGTACCCCTTTGCTCCATCCAAAATATTCTTAACGCTCCACATAGATGTAGTGTCTGTGCTCGAGAGGCCAAACTTCTCCGCGAACAATTCTTCAGCGAATGATGATTTTGGGTATTTTGGAGCGGCGTAAGGAAGTTTTGTTCGGAGCGGATGGAATATTCGTTTCCACCAGTTCAGACTACCCCAGGGAACAAATTTTCACCCAGCGGGTGAAGAAAAA
The DNA here is from genome assembly GCA_036418165.1 of Cooperia oncophora. Taxonomy (NCBI): domain Eukaryota; kingdom Metazoa; phylum Nematoda; class Chromadorea; order Rhabditida; family Trichostrongylidae; genus Cooperia; species Cooperia oncophora. The sequence goes on along the minus strand of MU911927.1, from coordinate 170,370 downwards.
AAATCGGTCAAAAACTCGCCCGATTTCGTATGACTGGGGCAGTAAAAGGTGAGTGTGCCCGAATCTTTGTTACAGAGCCGGCGCCAACCGACGCCAATGGGAGCCACTTGGAGCTATCACCTCTTCCACCCAAACTGATGTAAACTTGGGTACTAGGGTTACGACATTCATTCTTACAAGGGAGGTCGTTCAGATCGTGGTGAGCTTTTCAAAAACGGTTTGTTGCATGATGTAGGGGTCCATGCAAGGACCACAAAGATGGGGTTCAATTTTGGTAAACGCTGTTGGGAATGCCAAGAAGGAAAAAACAAGTTAGACGCAGAGTAGGCTAGTTTGATCGATTTTATTCGGCTTCTGTTTTAGCTGTAAAGCTAGAGTACGTATAATTTATAACGTGTACTTAATTAGGCATTGGAAAACAACGCAGAATAAGATCAAAATTTAGGTGCTTTACTGGGCATACAGGGAGGTACACTGCAGTTTCTCTATTGGTTTATGCTGCTTCTCATACTGCGCGCAGTGGCCACTCAGCGCCACGCTGGCTCTAGATCACGTCGGCACCATAAATAACTGTCAGAATCGTGATCAGGGCCATCAATTACCCCTGTATACGAAGTTTCAGCAAAAAAATTTTTTCGAGTTTTCCTGGTGGTGATGGACTTGACCATTTGGATGGCAGTGAACCCTCCGTAAAGACATCTGGCCTACGAATTGCCAGAAATTTTACATTTTTCGCCTCTTAACCTCAGAAATTCATAAAAGAACACCGTGTTAGCTTCGAAGTTACTAACAGCATCCCGAATCATGGTTTTAATACCTATTTTTGGCGCAAAGGCGATCTGGGGCCAGTATGGCGCCAAATAAGCCCGCCGCGCCGGGTGGCAGTGATGTTAGTACGAGAGAGCCTTTGCACTAAAATGGCGACATATTGCGTCATATTCGGAAATGAGTGTCATATTCGTGATCAGGGCATCGGATAACCGCCGTAACCCAAGTTTCAGGGAGATTTTCTTCGGTAGTATTTTGCGAGCGTAATAGCTCAGTGAGACCCCATTGTGAACCATTACCTCACAGAATGTGTCCTTAAATGGCGTATATCCGGGTCATACACATTATGGGGCACACAGGAATACAAAACCTGAAAAATGCAAAAAATCATCGTCAAGAGGACCTGATCCACAAACACATTAATTGAGAGCCTATCGCGTTATCCACCACACCACCGGCCACTGCGAGCGATGAGATGCAGGACGAGATATGCGCAGATGACTATGAAACCCCTATGTATTAGGTTGTCCGGAAAGTTCTCAGCGTTTTGTGTTACTATTTTTTGTAAATTCATTGCTGATTAAAAACTCATTCTCCCTTGATTCTCAGTAGTTCATCCTGAAGAGAATTTTTTGCGCTATCTGATGGTTAATTGCCATTTCACCATTGCGTGATAAGTCCCCTTTTCCCTAGATTTTTTGAAGCATTTTCTTTCAACTACAGACTGGGCAAATTTGTCAAATTTCGTTCCGGAGATTTCAGCCTTGAAGATGAACCTCGTAGAGGTCGACTTAAAGCAATACCTGACGAGGATGTGAAGGCGTTTGTGGAGGCTGACCCATCCCAAACCGTTCGAGAGATTGCGGAAAAGCTAGGCGTTGGCAAACCCAGTGTCGCAGATGGTCTGAAACGCATTATGAAGGTGAAAAAACTCGACAAGTGGGTGCCCCACAATTTGAGTGATCGGCAGGAATCGGCACGTCTCGAGGTTCCTTCTTCACTGCTTTTGCGCAACAGAAACGACCCGTTTTTGGACCGAATTGTCACCTGTGATAAAAAGTGGACTATGTATGATAACAGGATACGTTCCGGACAGTGGTTGGATGCCGACGAATCACCGAGGCAATTTCCAAAGCCGAATCTTCACCAAAAAAAGGTTATTCACAGTGCGGTGGTCGTCGGCTGGTGTGATCTAACTTCAACGTCACAGGCCAAACTCACAGCAGAGCCCTACTTCGAAGAAATCGACGAAATGTAACGAAAATTGCGTCAGCTGCAGCCAGCGCTTGTCAACAGAAAGAGCCCGTTTCTTTTGCATGAAAACGCCCGCCCACACGTTTCACAAGTCACATCCATAAATTGAACGATTTGGGGGTTGAAGTTCTACCTCACCAAACATATTCTCAAAAGCTTTCACCAACCCACTGTCACCTTTTCAAGCATTTTCAGAACCTCCTTGCTGGAAAATAATTCATCAATCAGGACCTGCCAAAAAAAGCCTTCGTGGATTTCGTGGATTCTCGACCACCCAGTTTTTTTTTCTTTCATGAGATTTATCGTCTGGTGTCACATTGGCAAAAGTGTGCTGATTCGAACGGTGCTTATTTCGATTGAATCCGATGAGTATTAAGAAAATTATGATCGTTTAAAATGAAACACTCAAAACGCTGAGAACTTTCCGGACAACCTAATAGCTCACCACTATTCAAGTGAACTACTTAAATTTTGACCTTATTTTGCGTTGTGTTTCATGCCTGCTCGAAGAATACCTCACATAAAGCTGTCAACGCTACAGCTAGAACGGAGGCAAATAAGGTGGCTTAAATGGCCCATTCTTTTCGAATTATATTTGACCTTTTTGGCATTCCCAATAGCGTTTAGCAAAAATGAACTCCATCTGTGTTGTCCTTGCATGGACCCCTACATCATGCAACGAACCGTTTTGGAAAAGCTCACTACGACCTGAACGACCTCCCTTGTTAGCCCAAGCGCTACCGTAGGGCACTATAGTCATCACGCTATGCTAAGGCTGAGCTTGGATGAGTGAGTCATTCAAGTCTTAAGCTCAGCCTTTGCAGAGCGCTTCATGAAGTTTATGCCGTGTAGCGCTCTGCAAAAATGAAAAGGAATAGAGTAATGGGCGTTCACTTTATACACCTTCCTCCCCCCTCCTTTATTAACCTCAAATGCAAAACACTCGCGAATTTAGTGAAAAAAAGTCGTGGCGTAAAGTCGGCGAGGGCCGGTGGCGTTCCGCCGCCGCATAGTACCGGGGATAAAACTAAATTGTGTGTCTGTGATCAGGATGTGGAATAACGCCAGTGGCAAGCTCAGATCGAATTTCAGCGAAGAATAAGGGCCAAAGCTGGTTGGCGCCTTTCCGGCACCAGATGACGAGATTCCAGCTATACTGAATGTCGTATTGCAATTTGAGTGACAAGTAACCTCAATATGCAAATCTACACCGATTTTCATGGAAAATATTGTAGGACTAAATCGGCAAATATTGGCGCCATGTGGCGCCGAGGACAAAACTAATGTCATTTTTGTGACCTGAATGCAGTATAACGACTGGCGCAAGAAGCTTCACCAAAAAATGAAATTTTGAGAGCTGTCAGTTGAACAGTGCCAAAATTTTCAGTGGGTCGCGAGGGACTGTGTCCACCAGTGGTTACGGACACTTCCTGAGAGCTCGCAAATGGTGGACACAGTCCATGGTTTCCTCAAAACGCGACTAGTCGCGAATTGGTTAAGGAGCGAGTGAGCCAACTTACTCCACGTTATCCGAGGGCATTCCATGCCTCAACATAAGATGTATCTCCACCTAGATCCGTCGGCCTGCCACCCTTCGTCCTCTCCATTTGTTGACGAACTTCATTCATACTGTGATGGGACCGGCCGTCGGCTCTATTTGAGAATCGTCTCTCTTCGTTCAAAAGAGTGTCCTTCCCACCTTCCTTTGACTTCAGCTGGCTTCCTCCCGATGGACGGCTTAAACGAAGAGGAACTTGTCTGCTTCTGAGCTGTCCATTTCCTCGTCAAAAGCGTCCGTTTTCCGCGCTCTTTGCCTTGGCCACGGCTACCTTAGCGGGTCATATGCAACTCTGTAAACAGCGAGATCTAGGGTCCTTGTCTTCTGCCGTTGCTTTTAAGTTTCCTTCTTCCGCTTAATAACTTATTGTATTTCCTCGTTCAAGAACTGCGCTGTCCTGCTCCTTTGATTCCCCCTCGTGTCTCTCCCAGAACTTCCTTAGCACAGCGGAGAATGACATCTGCTGTGTTGGTCCTGGTCTCCTGAAAAGGATTTGCTGAACCAGTCTCCGGTACCCGGCGTCTAAGCGCGTGTTTCTTCACTTGGCGCACCTTCCACCGTCGTCTTCCAATTCTGAGGGATGACCTGCTCACGTGCACACAGTGGATATCCGTCTGTTTCCCTCCACTGCTGGATACTATCTTTTGGGTCTCCTTTTTGAGAAGAGCGTGTGCTATGCAGTGGGTTGTTGCCATTTCTGAGGCTCTTTCTCCCTCGATGCTGCTCACTCCTATCCCTTAGCCTCCGTGCACCTTTCCAGCCCCTTTCTGTCGCTGGCGCCGTGACCCGTCAGAACACGATATGGTGAGATAGTCACCCCCTGAAACCGATCTGACTGTGCCATCAAGGATCATGTAGAAGTCATCCTTCTCGAGTTAAGGGCAACCAGCTTACGGTGCGTACACGGCACTTTATTCCAGTGCCCTTCCTTCGCATCTATTCTTAGGTCCATGATCCGATCGCTGATTCTATTCACTGCGGAGGCGCAGGCCATGGGAGCTCGTCGAAAGCATGGGACATGGATATTCCTTCGTTACATCAGATCAACGACTTTTTGAGACATTCGGTTTACGATCCCACGTACAGAGACCCAGTTGCAAACTAGCACCTTTTTCCCGTCGTTCCCTGCTCGATAGCCATTTTCACTGACCTGTGACCAGACCCATGGCGGGAGCTCAGCGCCCCACTCCCGGATGACATCCTATCTTTAACACTGATACTTTTACGGCTTGTCATGATCGTTGTGACGGGTTTCTCCATCTGCCGGGCTGTCCTTCTGGTACTGACGCTGATATCGGCACCCCCTCTGCAAGATATGTCGTTACCTCAGCGTGGATCGAAATAGTGGCCTTTTCCAGAGTGGTGCAGACATGAACCTACGCTCTTAATTGTGACCTTTGGACTAACTAGCAGAGGATTTTCGAGCGAGGATACATCACGCTCACCAACTAACTCACGAGTTCAGGAGGCTGCTTTGCCTCCGTAGCTCAACAGTAATAAAGTCTAATCCTAGTATGGAAGATCGAAGATTCGTGTGCTTGTTGGATTTGCTCTTCTATGTTTTTTCTACAGTGCTCTCTGGCCTTTACAAGGGAGGTCGTTCAGGTCGTGGTGAGATTTTCAAAAAAGGGTCTGTTGCATGATGTAGGGGTCCATGCAAGGACCAAAGTTGGGATTCATTTTTGCTAAACGCTATTGGGAATGCCAAAAGAAGGTCAAATATAATTCGAAAAGAATGGGTCCATTCGAGCCACCTTATTCGTCTCCGTTCTAGCTGTACCGTTGATAGCGTATAGTATGTGAGGTATTCTTCAAGCAGGCATGAAAAACAACGCAAAATAAGGTCAAAATTCAACTACTTCACTTGAATTGTGATGAGCTACATTGGGGATTCGTCATCTGCGCATATCTCTTCAATAGGTCCTGCATCTCATCTCTCGCCGTGGGGGGTGGTCTGATGGACTGCGCGATGGACTCCCAATCGATGGGTTTGTGGATCGTATCCTCCTGTCTTTCGCATTGTTCAGATCTTGTATTTCTGTGTGCCCCATAATGTGTACCACCAGGACCCGGATATACCAGGAAAACTACCTCCAGGAAAACTCGAAAAAATTTTTTTTGCTGAAACCTTGAATACGGGGGTAATTAATGGCTCTGATCACGAGTCTGACATTTATGGTGCAGACGTGATATGGGGCTAGCGTGGCGCTAAATGGCCACTGAGCCCGAGACGGGAAGCTGCATAAACCACTAGAGAAACTGCAGTGTACCTCCCTGTATGCCAAGTAAAGCACCTAAATTTTGATTTCATTCTGCGTTGTTTTTCATGCCTGGTTAAGAAACACGTTATATACGTACTTAGCTCTACACCTAAAACAGAGCCGATCAAATTAGCCTATTCTGCGCAACTTGTTTTTTTCCTCTTTTGGCATTCCCACTGGCGTTTAGCAAAATTGAACCCCATCTCTGTGGTCCTTGTATGGACCCCTATATCATGCAACAACCGTTTTAAAAAGCTCACCACGACCTGAACGACCTCCCTTGTTAGCAGCACTTTCACACGATTAGGGAACTGAATTTTGACGAAATCGAATATTTTTTGAGAAATGAAAATAACTTTGGAAAAATCAACCATAATTACTTCTAGCCACATTAAATTAAACCCAAACACACTATTTGTTCGAATGCTTCATCGCAACATCAAAACTTCTGAATTCCTCGAAAACTTTTGGTTGATCCTCGGCTGATCCTAGGTTGATCGATAGGGTCTGGAATACTGTCTACAAACATGGAAACCAAATGCACTATCTGCATCTGACAGGCGAGTTATGAGCAGGCAAAGCTCCTAAATTTGCTTAAGACTGGTCACCAAGCCGCCTGTAGCATAAAGGCTCGGCGTTTTTATGTAAAACGAATTTTATAGCCGTGTTCAGTAGTCAAAGTACCCCTGGGTACGGGGTTTCAGCGGAATCAACACTATGAACAAAACCTAGAATACCTAGAAAGGAAACCCTTTTCACAAAATGGTGAGAGGAGTATTCAAACAGCTCCCCATTGCGGAACTCCTGATCCGTTTCCTAACACAGTTTGTAATGAAATTGACGAGATTCGAGGTTCTTGTCGGAACTAACTTTGCAGGCGGAAGGCTGTGGTTCATGACGGTGCTTCAGTTGCGCTGCAACTATCCTCTTTATGACCGCTCTCATGTCAAGTGCTTGACCTGCGTTCCGCGCCCGGGCGTGATCGATCGCTCGAACGCGCGACAGGAGTGCCGCCGTCGCACAGATTGAACGCTGCCTTAGTCAACTCCCCACTATTGTTGCGATTCGCGTTATCAGTTCCGTCACACTCACGCGCATAAACACATACAGACAAGTGCGAACTTGGCGGACGTCAGCTAAGTCGACGACTGGTCACACCTCGGTGTGGCCTTTACCGGGCGGGTGCGGCGCCGCGCATACGTTCTTCCGTATTTTTCAATACTCTGCTGAAACCCGGCTTTTCTCTTATTTGTATGCATGGTCAACTCCTTAAAGGTAATGGTACGATAAATGGACGGGGCTCACACATTCCATACGCCTAGCACGGAATAATACTGTTTCTCTTAGCAGGCACTGCGCGCCAAGGAACTAATGGCACCGCTGTAGCGCCTAACCAAAGTGCAGTAAGCAACCGTCCACCCACGAATGACCGCACAGTCACATCGACGCAGGTGCTCTTATCGCTTCATTTATGAAGTACAACCAATATGAAGCGTTGCTACGGATATGTGAATTCATACGCGCAGTCATAGTCATCAAAGCGGTTGTTGGCACGATGCCAACGAGAAACTCGTCCAGATTGCTCGTCTGCCGCGCGAAAAACGTTTATTTCGCAGGTTTGGGCCGTTTCCCTTCACTTTCCGTCATTTTTTAACTGAATAGCTCCCCTGCTATTATTTTTGAGCAAGTAGCAACTCATTATGCCTTATACCTTCAACTGCTATCATTATACCTGCTTCTCTGAACAGCATTATCGTATGGAGCGTTGATCAAGTGCATAAATAAGAGAAATGTCATCAGTTGAACACTCAAACATACGAACGAAGATACGCGCGGTGGCGGTGTGCCGTATCCTATCAGAAGAAGGCGCGCTGGTGTCAGCCGGCGAGCCAGCTGATACGAATAAGACGAGCGGTAATTGAGAGTTATTGAGAGCTGCCGTCGAAACCCAGTAAAAAAAACAGGTACTTCGTGCTCGAAGGCACCCTCCGCCCACTGTGGAAGGTTCTCGAGATCTCACAACGTGATCCTCTCCCCATACTATGATCTCCCTCTCCAGCCATTTTTTTCCGCTCCAAACTCTCTCATGACCAAGTCGTGAAATTTTGTAGCAAACCGCCCTTCTCAGGCACGGCCCGCTTACACTATAGATGTTTCCTAAATTCATCCGCATCCCTTTGATGTCTATTTTCCGCGATGCCTGTGCTGCTCTGCATAGAATTCCTGAGTTTTTGGCTTTTGCCTTACCACCTCGGTGCACGCTGCGGCCGCATTAAGGCGCGTTCCTCATTTCAGCTGTCAGTCTTCTGCACACCTTTGCACACTTTCCCCGGTCTGTGCGGTGCGATGAAACCGATTCACGAATTTCCGCATTGAGTTCCGCCTACATCGGCGCAGCATACGCTCACAACGGATTTGTTTCCCACTTCTCAAACGGTGACCCATTCCTGACCTCAAAGACAGCCCTCACGCTCAAGTAATTCGTGGTCGTCCTTGTGCAAGAAGTCCTGCCTCCGAGCTCAGAGAGTGTCCCCCTTTCGCGACTCCACACCGAGCGAGAAGAGTGCTACAGCCGTCAAAAGTTCTAGTTCTAACACTCGCTCAGTTGGACCGCCCACTTGCTAGATGTCCTCCACACGTCTGACGCAGGGCCACTCAGTTGCTTTTTGTTGGGGCGGTGGGCATTAATCGGAATTGCATGTCCGTTTTCGCTCTCATTTATTACATTTTAATCACTAGGAGCACTGGCAGTCAACTGCAGCTCATTTCGCAAATTAGAACGCGCCAAAATCACCAGTGATGCAATTTCCCGGTGCAGTAGCTCGACTGCACTGAAAGATGCACGCTACCGTCATCCCAAGTTCAAGCGCAGAGTGTTTGGAAGTTTCTTTCTGTTACGAGTTCTCGTCGGTGTTTTTTTTTTTTGTTTTTTTATTATTCTTCATATTAGGTAATTTTTTACTGGGAGGTGCGAAAAAGCGATTATGGGCCAGGGTGCATAGAGATCGCAAGGCGGAGGGACCATCAGGGAGCGGTTTTGTTTATGATGTTCTTGAAAATTCTTCCTGCTTTTTTTCTTTTTTGGGAAATTACTTATCTGCTGCTGATTCATAGTTGAGCAGCAACTGTCCATGAGGCTTAATCGTGGGAGCTGTCTTCAATCCCAATCATCCCGTTATCTGGAGTGCTTTGATTGATATGATATATTTTCCGAATTTTTGAGTTTGGCTACGCCACCTAACGCAGATATCCTCCCCTTTTCTCGTTCGCTGACGCCTTGCTTACCTTATTCCCGGTCTCTGGAGTGCTCTGGAGCTGTGCAAAGGTTTTAACTAAGTACCTCATGTTCGATGGCACCTCCGCCCGCTGTGGGCGTGTATCAACACACCACATTAATGGTCAGCCCTCGCCAGAGGTTCCTCTTCTGCATCGACTTTGCGATCTCTAAACTTCGAGAACCGACTTACGAAAGTTCGTGCGGAGCACGTTTCTCAAGTATGCCTCGCTCATTTCGGGTGTGTCTCCTCATTTAGTCTGACAAACCACTGCTAAGCTTAGTCCACCTTCTTCTCATCTCTCGGCTGCTATGGAAAGGAATTGTGGCCTTTTGTCGACGCGGCTAGCATTCGGCCCATGCCTGTCTCTGTGAGGGGGGGCTTGGCATAGATTATGCATGTTCTTTATATCTCGTCCTATGCCCTACCCATCCTAACCTTGACAGAACCTCTCCAAGTTGCACTTGTAGTAGAATCCTATTTCCGGACAAATATGCAGGCTAACAAACAAACAATCAAACAAACAAACAGGCGTAGCAGATTATTTATAGTAGCGATGGCAGTGATAGTAGACGTTTCTGACACATTCTATGCTGTGTTATCACTCGGTTTGCCCTGCTATCAGTAACTTAATTGAACTGTCTTTTTTAGCAAAACGTTCAAGGAAGCAGAAGCTGCTTCCTTAAAGTACGCGAAAGCTGACAAAAACATGGAGATTTCACGTTTGGACTTGGATAGAGCAAAACAGAATGCGCAGGTATTCCTTTGTTTTTCGATACTGCTACGCTGTACTGGTTCTGCAGTGCTAACTAGGGAAGTCCTCAGACGCAGTGCTACCTAGGGAGGCCCCCCAGATAAGCGGTCAAGCTTCATGAAACAAGGAGCTCAAAAACGCAGTTCCGCTATGAAGCTGGCGAGGAGAATGGTAGCAGTTGTTGAATCGTAAAAGAAGGCCATTGTTTGCATCGTTGCTGTTTGCTTGTTGTTGTTTGTTTGCTTGCAACACTGAAACTGTAATGAGTAATGACAGGAAAAGGGGAATGCCAGGAAATGGGTTGGCAGGTGAGACGGAGGGGGGGGGGGCGACGTGCCCTCAATGATCGGGATATTCGCCGGGTAAGCGGGCTTAGTTCCAAACTGTGTGAGAGATGGGGGAGGCATGCTCGCAATGATCGGGATATTCGCCGGATGTGCAGTGATAAATTAAAGTTTCATAGTTTGATTCCAGGACGGCACGAAGATTGGGAAATGTGGGTAACGATAAAGAATTGGTCGGCGGATGAGATGGGGGAGACGTGCCCTCAGCGCGCGTGATATTCGCGGGTGGGCGGTGATAGATTCGAAATTTCTCACGATTCCAGAACAGCACGCACATCGGTAAGGGTGGGTAACGACAGGAAAATGGCTGGCAAATGAGGTGGGGGATTAGGGTACAGCATCGTGATGTGTGAACTGGCGGTGTCAAACGCCTCCTCCTCGGAAAAGGATCCTTACACGCCCCCCCCCCTCCTTCCGGCTGTGATTGTTTGCTCTTACGAGCTTGCATTATGATTCCATGGCAAATTAACAGTGGAGCAGATCTGACGGTCAGGTGGAAATCGCGGAGTTTTCTGTGGTGGTAGCTTTTTTAGGTGTGGGGTTTTTGAGAAACAGAAGGCGGCTCATTGGCCACCAGTTTGGCTGGCACACAGTACTGCTCGCCTGAAGTGATAAAGCAGTGCAAAGCGATTCACTTCAGGGAATGACGATTGACGCCAATTTCTATTTATCGATAATCGTGAGAAATTCAATGTGAACAATAACGAGAGCTAGCAAAAACCGCAGCAGAACGAATGTCGGCCTGCTCATGGTCGCATAAAGCGGGGGTTCCACAGAACACACTCCTACAGCTTAGCCTCCCACTGTTATTGGCCTCGATGAGCTCTAGGAGTCCTTTAGCTTTGAAGCAATATGCCTCTCTAAAATGCCATTTTTTCCAGAACACAGTAGGAAGCGTAATCCTCTTTTTTTTGATAGGAGCCTTTTCTCTTTTCCCCGCTTCACTGTACGCCCACCCCCGCTCGACAAAGGATACGGTTATTAACTTCAGTATACACTTATGATTAGCCTGCAATATCCTATACTTACCAGGAAAGGTCGGGGAAAGAACAAGTCAGCCCAGCCACTTCCAATGAGGTGCAAATCGCTGTACTCGTCTTGAGACGGTCAGCTCAAAACTATCTTCGATATTTGCGGAACGTCAGAGCTATGGAGGTTTTTCTTTACTGTTTATTTCTTAGGAGCGCTGGCGCCGAAGCGTTGGACCTACAGCGCGACTCACAACGCTCCTCGCGCGAAGCGGGTACCATATTCTTGTTCAGGAGGCCAAATAACCCCTAGTGACGGCATTCTAGCGAAAAGGTTCTTACTCAAGTTCGAAAAAGTAGAGTTAGGTTGCTCACTTCTCTGGTAGCAATAGCGATATAATAACGACACGTCTAGCCAACTGGTGAGGATTGGTCTTTCAGCTGAAATAACCCCTTCACTCATGTCTATTCGCGAAGCACAATACCTGGCCATTCATTCGCACCATCTGTATCTATTAGCTGATTACCGGGAGGAAATTCGATCCCGAGACCAGCTATCGATGCTAGGTGAGCTAAAGTCTGCTGCTAGTTACCCATAGAATAGCTCTTATTTTCCAGGTTAGATCGACGAATCAGATTTGGCTAGAAACTCTCCCTTGAGGTAATTTGACCCGCTGAACATGAATATCATACTATTTCATTGCAAAACACTTGTTACATGTGTTACAGGGGGGGGGGGACAAGCATACACTCTTTCAGGCCACAATGGCTGGACACTTCCAGAAAGAAACCGATCAGGTTCCCTTACAGGCTAGGGCAGGCGAGCAGAGATGTTAGAAGCTTTATCGGCCATGTTTTTGAGAAATGAGAAATTGGGCGGCGTCACACGAACCAAACCCCGGCCTCTCGTCTGGGGAACCGGCCGGCCTCTTCCTGTTGCGCTCTGTTGCCACATTTCATAATGACTCTCCGCATATATGTAAGGACGCTTCCACTTTTCCTGGCGATAGCATGTAAACCAACCACGCGGGAATAAAACCGTCCATAACTCCGTTGAGAAAATCGTTTCGCATTAGAAGGTAGTTTTGAGTCATCGTCTCGAGACGCGTACAACGGTAAGCACAACATTGGAAATGGCCAGGCTGACCTGTTGATCTTTCCTGGTTAGAAGTATAGTGATACGAAATGAAGTTAAGATGACCCCCTATTCCCATCAACTGTTATAATCTCCTGTCACCTGTCACCAATGTCCCAGTGTCCATACCACTACCCTTTGGAAGTGAAAACGTACAACTTTGAGGAAGAATGAGGCGGCAAATGCCTTTTATCAACCCCTTTCAGTCGCTATTCCTCTCTGTCTTTCTTTCGGTTCTTCGTCGGTTCTGATCCCGATCTTATCGGTGCCTGTCACTTTCTGTCATACACCAGTGGTGTTCCTGCTCCATGCCCTATATCATAACTTGGAACCTACGTCGCGCTGTTGCTGGGAAAAGCGCTATGAAGTTTGCGACCCTTCCTCTCTAGGGCTCCTTGTCAGCCCATATCAACAGTTATCACTTCTTGTCATCCACTAATAATGTCCCGGTCACACCCACTATATCAGTTATCAATTTGAGCTTTCTATGTCTAAATCAAAGAAAGTTATGAATTTCCGGTCAAACACACACATAAACCAACAGACAAACTTAGCGGATTATATACAGGGGGGGGGGGCAAAAAAGTCACTTTTCTTCATTGAATTCCGAGGCGCTATAAGTTGCACTTTGTCAAATTCTTATCGGACATTTTTACCACCATTTTGAAGAGCATATCAAATACTATCACGACACTTCGCCACAGCCTTCTGGACGAGCGCTATCGAGAGATTCTGGCACGCGACCGCGATGTGGTGCCTGAGATCAATGAGATAGTCGATTTCTCCGCCACGGTAGACCACTCTATTGAGCTCCGCCCGAACCGGGTAATTGAGGGGATCCAGGTCAGGTGACCTACTTGGATATTCCATCTTCTTTAGGTACTCAGCCCCCTTCCATTGCAAGTGGGCGAGTGTTTCTCCAACTTCCTTCGATTTCATGTGGTGGCACTCAATGCTGTAGCAATACAAAGTTTCCAAGAAGCTACGGGCAACCACGTGTGAGGAGGATATTCTTCATGAGTTGCCCAATGTAACCGCCAGCGCTCAGCTTCAGTCCGGTGTCCACGAAGAAAATATTGGCCTTTCCATTCCAGGTACGTCCGGTCCATACCATGAACCCGCGCCTAGGCGACTGCGGTGAAGATGATGCCCCAGATCGTGGCGAAGTTGTCGGAGCTGCTTGATGTTGGAGGTCATCCAGATCGAGAGTACTGGTCTCCAGGTAGCTATCCATGAGTGACTCCATACTAGAAGTTTCGCTGCTGTTTGGAGATGACATGAATTCCAAAGGTCTTTTCCAGTCAGGCTGCGACTGGAGATGACTTCATATTTTGGTGTACACGAAGCTGATGGGTAAGAGCCAGCTCCTGCTTGTAGAGGAACATCTTGGGTATCTTCTGCCCTGGTACTCGTATCCACTTCCTCTGTCTGGGCAGCGAAAACTTTGCTGGTATGTGACTCGGTCGAAATGACGTTTTTTGGCCCCCTTGTATGGTAGGATGTTTAAACAGTTGCATTCTCTACCTACTCTTCTTTCGTTCGACTTTTAAAAACTTTTCGTGAAGACTCGCTAGGTTGAAAGATGGGTCACCCTTGCGCGACATTTTAAGCCACTCAAAAGCTCGACTCCTTCTGTGCCATTGTAAATATACTCATTCACGCACTTCAATATGTCTTCAAAACACATCTTTCTTTTCCTAGCGTTAATCGCGCTCCGTCGCGGGGTCCGCTTCTTCTTATCTGTCGCCATTTTCTCCTATCCAGGGCGTCCTCTGGCGTGGCCTTCACTTCAGTGAGGTCTTTCTTGATTAAGTCGCCACCTGTTGTTCGGGGCCCCTCGAGGTCGGTTGCCTAGTGCTTCGATGTCGAATGCCTTCCCTATCGGTTGTTCCTCGGGCCTTCTCGGCACGTGTCCATGGGTCGCGGACTTCAGCTGGAGCGATGTACTGTAGGAATACTGTGGAATATCGATGGGATCACCTTAGCATCTCCTGAGGCCTGCCTGCAGCATCACCTTGCTTAATTGCTGCGCTAACTGCTGACCTCTCACTGGCTGCTCAGTGAAACGAAATGAATAGAATAGAATACATTGAGTTGTAGGATCTGATACATGGAAATTAGTAATTTCCGACTTTCACAAATATTAGAGTAAGGATAAATGTTTACTCCGAGAAAACCAAAATTTTCAGAAATATATGTTGTTAGGTGCACCCACACATCTTACGCCCGCCCTCCAACGGCAAAGTAGTTCTTACCAGGAAAGGTCAACAGGTCAGCCTGGCCATTCCCAGTGAGGTGCACATCGTTGTGCGCCTTGAGACGGTGAACTCAAATCTGGCTTCAGAATTTGCGGAACGATTCCGGAGTTATGGAGGGATTCATCCCTGCGTAGTTGTTTTCATGCTATTGCGAGCAAATGTGGAATCGTGTTTACAGAAACGTATGGAGTCCTGAATCGTTGTAGTAGAGCGCAACGGATAGCGAGTTGGCTTCCTAGGTGAGACGACGTGGGATCAATTCCCGGCGAGTCGCACATTTGTGCATTTGTCCAAGAATATGGTTGAAAAGGCTTCTAACATCTCTGCTCCCCTGCACTATCCTGTAAGGGGACCTGTGATCAGTTTTTATTTGAAAGTGTAGACCCCCCACTATGGCCTGAGAGAGCGCTTGTGCTTGTCTCCCTCGTAACACATGTCACAAGGGTTTTTGCAGCGAAATACCATGATATTCATTCTCAGCTAGTCAGTTTACCTCTGGGGATAAGTTTCTAGCCAAATCTGATATTTCGACCTAGAAACTTGGAAAATGAACTTGAAAAATGTGGCTAAAAGTATGCTAATCGACAGCATGTTGTGGTTCACCCAACATCGATGACTGGTCCCGGGATGGAATTTCCTACCGGTAACCAGGAAAATGATGCAAACAGCACGAATAAGTGAGCCAGATGTTGTTCTTCGCGAAAAGAAGAGTGATTTCAGCTCGAAGACCAGTCATCATCAGTATGGAGTCGCAGTATCGCTGTTGGCTACCAGTCAGCCATGATTAACTTTACTCCAATTTTTCCGAAGCTGAGTCAGAACCTCAGATTTCGCTGAGGTGCCGTCTCCGGGGGTTATTTGACCCCCTGAATACGAATTTGATACCTATTTTGCGTGAAGAGAGCTGTGGGTCGCGCTACATGTGCCACCTACCCGTAAGAAAAAAACAGTTGAGGAAAACCTCTCCAATTCCTCTACTCTAAGCTCACAGAATCGTTCCGCCAATTTTGAAGATAGTTTTGAGTTCACTGTTTCAAGACGGGTACAACGATGTACATCTCATTGCAAATGGCCAGGCTGACCTGTTGACCTTTCCTGGTCAGTGGAACCGTACATGAGTGAGACGAAAGGGTGGCCGGGTGCGCATATTCCATGGTCGAAGTATTCGCAAAGACGTCGTGCCATCGCCTCATATATTTTTTCCAGTCTATTTGAAGGCAGCTCTTGCCGTCGTTGATGCCAAAGAACTACTCCGCATTCTCTGTCTCTGACGAGCTTTGGCAAGTCGATGAATGTGCCGTTCGCCATCGCGCGCCTCCAGCTTCTTGCTGACGTCTTCAAGGATTCACAGCCGCCACGGCCTTCGTTGCCGCTCATTTCGCTTCCTAGCACTGTGAGTCGCGCGCTACAGGTGCCAACGCTTCCCAGCGCGCTTGGAAGAAGAAAAACAGTAAAGAAACTTCCATAACTCCGAGAGAATCGTTCCGCAAACTTTAAAGAACTTTTGAGTTCATTGTCTCGAGGCGATTACAGTGATGTGCACCTCATTGCGTATGGCCAAGCTGACCTGTTAACCTTTCCTGGTTAGACTATGATCTTTCACACTCTATTTCTCCTACAGTCTCTCCTTGACCTTGCTGGGCTAACATCAATTTCGAGGTCATCTGAAAAGACATATAGTTGGATGAGAACAACATCAACGCACCTCCTTAGTGTAGTCGTTGCTCGAGCACGCTTGTAAGTTACTACTACAACGGGCCGTATCTCCATCCGGTCCCTACACGTTCCTGCTGCTCTACCGCGCCCAACCAGTATATATGGATAGCTTCTAAATGGCTCCTCCAACGATGGTCGGTCTTCACACCAGTTCTATCCAAGCACTATCACCTGCTTATTTCCTGACACCTTCTCCATTTCAGAGCACTGCTTCAAAATACTCACTGATTATCAACCTATCTGCGATGTCTACCACGGGACTACGCATGCAGTCACAACATCCATTCCCTCACAAGAACTCTCACACCCCTCCACAGCTTGCAGAAGGATGCCTAGATACGTAATTATTAATATCACATAATTTTTGGAATGTTAGTTAGGGTATTTTATTTGTTTCTCTGGGAATTCAGTGCCATAAATGAAATCCCATTCATTTACCCAACACAAGACACTTGCATTGAAACTGCCAAGAGGTCAGCACAGCAACTGTGTGAGATAATGCCGCAGGCAGGACTCAGGAGGGCTAACAGGGAATCCCAACAGGTCGATCCGGCCATTTACAATGAGATGTACACATGGGGCGTGTCTTGATCCGTTGAATTCAAATCTGCCCTCGGAATTTAGGGACCGATTCTTTAAAGTGAGTGGACCATTCATTCTCTACTGTGTTCACACAAGTTCGGAATGATAACTGACCGCGCAAACGGCCGGTGGTGTAGCGGATAAGCACACTGCTTCAGAGACACGAGGTCACATGGTGGAATCCTTGACTGTTGCCTGTTTTTGCTTTTGTGTAATAACTTTTCGAATGGGACCCCAAAATACTTCTGTTTAGCTAATTTACCTAGCTCTCTGATTATTTGACATCAGGAGCGAGCAAATTCGCCACTTCTGGCTCCTTAGAGAAGCTTCATCACGAAGTTACCCGTTTATAAGAGCTTGCATAAAGAAATGAATATCTTATGGTTTGAGAGCGCATGTGGTATTCTTCCACACGATGGGGACAAAACAAGCTCTCACAATGAGCACATCGAATGAAGAAGTACTCTACACACACGGTACAGTTACAGTTTTCCACCAGTTCAGAGAGAAAGCAATACTGAAGTTTTTTTGAACAAAATTCTGTCCACGTGATCTGTGCAAAATCACCCGATATATATGATCAGACCACATGATTAGAGCAACCGACACGTGGCATTCAGCACAAGAAACAGCCAGCTGTTGCTTTTTTGTTCTGTCGAATAACACCGCAGCTGCTGCTCTCGTGCCCCTAGCTGGATTGGCATTGTCTCTGTGTTCGCTCTGACGTCTTCGTTTCCAAGGCTATCTAGCCGGCCAGCTGCAGGCCCATCTCAACATCCACACTGAGTGGAGCTGCTTTTCATGGTTCTTGCATCTGGGCCAGTACTCACTGCCACAGAGCATCGGCGGCCTCACCACTGCGTGGTACACCTTGCATTAGCGTCGCCGATCGCAGAGTCTCTCTCCACTTTATCCGAACCACACTTATTCGAGCCTTTGCTGTCTGGTCCACGCTACCATACGAGATCGCTTCCCTGGTAGCGGAAGTTTGCACCCTCTCGATGGACTTTCCATGATTGTACTGGGTGAGCTCGTTGCACTCCTCGGGCTCAGGGACTTAGTCTTCTTTAGGCTTAGCTGTAGACTATTCTCTGCCAGTAGCTCCTTCCATTTTCGCACCTTCTCTCGAAGTTCTTCTCCGCTCAAGGCAATGTCATCGGTCTAGAGGATGATCTTTAGTGGTCCTTCCATCCTTTGACATGACATCTAGGGTTAGTAGGAACAGGAAGAAGCTAAGAGCTGATTCCTGCTTCTTGGGTTGGTGTACCCCAACTTTTATTTTTCTCCCTTGTAACGCTGTGTAGGGTGCGTACATCCGCCTTTGCCCCATCATTCATGTCCTTCACCAGGGAGATGAGGTGCTCCGGAAAAATCCGTTCTCTGGGAGCCCTCCACAGCACAGGTGTTCATGAGCGATCAAAGGCCTTCTCGGGTCCAGGAAGGCTAATAAGCGAGGTCGACGCTTCTCTCGATACTTCTGCATCACCTGTCTGGCGACGACGATGACTGTGATGGGACGAGCCAGACACCCGGCTCTATTTGTGGGATGTCTGAACGAGGAAACTCTTCGTTCAGAAGTTCTCTGAAGTACCCTTTCTCCCTCTCTTGACTTCGACTGGCTTACTCAGGATAGTACCGTCGCAGCCTTTTACAGTCTTCACTACCCTGATGTCTTGGGTAGCCCGATGGCGGGCTTAAAGGCAAAGCCCGCGACCACAGATTGTGGGTAACGGAACCCACATAGGAACGGAAAAGGGCTAGGTATCTGACTAGCGGAGAGAAGCAGCAGAAAAACAGTCGAAAATACCCTAAATAGTATTCCATGTCGACCTCAACTTGCACATGCATGCAATGAAGAAAACACATGTTTGTACGAATTTCCACTCGTCGTTATCATAAAGATATCAGCTCCTTTATCGTATCACCTCACTCTCACCATTCGGAATGGAGAGAGATGGCATAGTGGCTACTAGCTAGTAGCTGGCAGCCGGTGGGGGTCGGCTTGGGCCTAAGGGGCGCCCTTGGGCCTAATTAGTTAGCTTGAAGCGGAATTCTTGCGAATTTTCACTTTTTGAAGGTAGCGCAGCCTCCGCAATCTCGTTCCGGATTGTCTGACACATTTGAAAAGTCATAGCCTTATTTTATCGCGGAAAGTGCCTTTAAGCCACCCGGAAGACGACCTGTCTGCTTGTGGGCTGTCCAGTTTGTCGTACAGAGGGTCCATTTCCGTTTCTTCGCTTGGCTACAGCTGCCTAAGCGAGTCGTTTGTAGCTCTTTAGACAGCGAGATCTTCCGGAGTCCTTGCCTTCTGCCATTGCTTGTACGCTTCCTTCCTCCCTTGACCGCCTGCTGGGCTTCTTCGTTCCAGAACCACGCTGCCCTGTCTCCTCTGGTTCCCCCCTTGTGTCTCTCCTACTCTACGACACACCCTAGCATGACATCTGCCGCTCTGGCCCAAGTGTCCTGGATAGATCTGAGAGACCAGCCTCCGGTACTCTCCTTCAGACCATCCTTCTCCACTTGGCGTAACTTCCACCGCCGTATCCTCATCTCAGTTCTTACCTTCACCTTAGTGGGTAGATCTAGGGCAATGTTAGCTAACCAGGGAGGTCGTTCAGGACTGGCGCGAACGGTTTTTTGCATGATGTGGCGTCACGAGCCTAGAGTACCAAACTGACATTCATTTTTTCTGAACGCCTCTGGGAATACCAAAAAAGGAGTGAAAAAGATGTGTGTATAAACCGATCGTTTTTGAGCCTCTATGGGCTCTAAATCACTTGCAACTTTGACCAGTCGCTGAATGGAGGGTCCTTATAAAGGTACTACAGGAATCGAGGAGGAAAGTAGTCCTAAATGAGGTCTTACTTGAGGCACGTGATTGAGAATGAGCGGCTCTGAGCGGCTCGTGGATCGTTTCTTCAACGATCGAAGCGGTGTTCAGCCACAACGGTCGGATGGCCTAGTGGATAGTGTGGAGGATTCTCAATCGGACAGTGGGGATGAGGGTTGATGGTTCGACTCTTTTCGGCTTGCGCGTTTTTGCATTTTTTATTTTCCGTTGTTGTCGCTTCCGTATATGTCTGTTTATGAATTTTACTTGGATATCTACTATTTATAGGGACATTCTAAATAGTTATACCCCATAGTCGGTGCTGTTCAACAATTTCGATTTCCACATACCATTAAGCAAGAACTTGTCTGAAAGTTGAGCTTTATATGTTATTCAGTGCCCTGATCACGACTATGGCATTTGCTTCCAGCTGTAGTGCCACTTATCCCCAATTTGGAGCAAAGTCTTTCTCCCACTGGACTCGCTATGTACATTCATTTGAGGGACTTTCAGGGCCATTCTGGCAAGATTGCGTCGAGGCCAAGAATAAATGTCAGAATCGTGATCAGGACCGTCGATTACCCCATAGGCAAGCTTTTAGTCAAAAAAGTTTTTTGACTTTTTTGAGTTGTGGTAGACCATTTGGTCGACGAAAATGACCGAAGTCTCACACCTTTGGAGCGGTGATGACGTAACATGACATGGTGGACCGCGAGGCAGCCGTATCGCGGATTAGATGCTCATAAGGTCCATTCATGCTTGGATTGGGCATGGGTAGCCGCAGAACAAGTGGAAAACCATCCTTGGCGTTTGTCGACCCCTAGCGACTGCTTGCTCAACAAAGATGTCGTCCTCCCCCTCCAAGAGACTCATCCGATTTCCTTCACTTTTTCAAATGCACCTGGAAGAATGATAACCGATTCGTTTTCTTTTCTTTTGATGGGTTTGTGGATCTTTTTTTTCCGTACCAATGAATCGGAGCTCCGGTGACCTGTAAAAGTACGACTTCAACAGAGTGACCTTCGAGCATATCCCAAAACACAACCTCAAGAAAGTCAAAAAAATTTTTTTGGCTGAAAGCTTGCCTACAGGGGTAATCGACGGTCCTGATCACGATTTTGGCCTCGACGGAATCTGGTGCCAAAATGGCTCGGAAAGTCTCTCAAATGGATGTATCCAGTGGGAGAAAGACTTGGCTCCAAATTGGGGATAAGTGGCACTACAGCTGAAAGCAAATGCCATAGTCGTGATCAGGGCACTGAATAACATATAAAGCTCAACTTTCAGACAAGTTCTTGCTTAATGGTATGTGGAAATCGAAATTGTTGAACAGCACCGACTATGGGGTATAAATATTTAGAATGTGCCTATAAATAGTAGATATCCAAGTAAAATTCATAAACAGACATATACGGAAGCGACAACAACGGAAAAAAATGCAAAAAAGAGCAAGCCGAGAGGAGTCGAACCATCAGCCCTCACCCCCACTGTCCGATTGAGAATCCTCCACGCTATCCACTAGGCCATCGGATCGTTGTGGCTGAACACCGTTTCGATCGTTGAAGAAACGATCCCGACGAGCCGCTCAGAGCCGCTCATTCTCAATCACGTGCCTCGGTAAGACCCCATTTAGGACTACTTTCCTCCTCGATTCCTATGGTACCTTTATAAGGACCCCATCCAGCGACTGATCAAAGTTGCAAGTGATTTAGAGCCCAGAGAGGCTCAAAAACGATCGGTTTATACACACATCTTTTTCACTCCTTTTTTGGTTTTCGAGGCGTTCAGAAAAGATGAACGTCAGTTTGGTACTCTATGGTCGTGACGCCACATCATGCGAAAAACCGTTTTCAAAAAGCGCGCCACGTCCTGAACGACCTCCCTGGTAAGAGGGGTCTGTGTTGAGGGCCCAGTTCTTCACCAGGCAGCACCTTTATGTCCCTGACTGTTTTGAGAGATGATCTTCTTACGAGCACATGGTCGATTTCCTCCTACTACTGTAGGTTATCTTGTGAATGTGCCTCTTTGCTATGAACGTGCTGCAGACCGCTAGGCTGTGGGCTGTTGCCAGATCCAAGACCCTTTCTCGCTCGATGTTCCTCGCTCTTATCCCCCTGCCTCCGTGAATCAAAATTTCACAGTTCGGTTTCAGGCCGGCCCGAGATCGGGAAAAGCTCGTAAGGCTAATAATTCGACTGACACACGAAAAGTGGGAGGCATGTCCTCAGTAAAAGGGGCATTCGTCCGCGTGGGCAGTGGTAAGTCCGAAAGTCCGCGGTTGCTAGATGGGAGGAGGAGACATAACCACGGTATGCTGACGTTTGTCTCTGTGAGTGGTGCTCTAATCAGAATTCCGCTGTTCAGTTCCACAACGACTCGGATGTCTGGAAAAGTTGATGACCATAGTAGTTTGAGTGGCACACGAAATGTGGGAGATATGTCATCAGTGATATGTATGATCATTCAGGTGGGCGGTGATGTATTCCAGGACGACCTGGAAACCGCGAAGAGCGGGTAACGATAGGAAATTGGCCGAATATGAAATGGGGGTAACAGCTCTCATCGAGCGGAACGTTTGCCCAGGAGGGCGTGGCTCAAATCTGGCTCAAATGGCGAAGAAGTGCCCAGAATGAGCGGGACATTTCGGAGCAGCCTGGAGATCGGGAAAAGTGGATATCAGCAGAGAAACCGAGTTTTTCTCACTCCTTTGCTCTCTCCCGACATTCAGTTTTTACGGCAGAAAAACATGCCGCTACTTATGAACCCACGCAATACTTGGGAATGTAGGGGCCGGTGGGCGGATAAGTCTTTGATATTTTTTGAACAAACAGGTTAAGAGAAGGGGGTTCCCTCGCGAATAACTGGATTCCGTCCCCGAAAGATTGATTGGAATCGTGGAAATTTTTCTAAGGCAGCTTTCATGATCGCAGTAAATTCGTCGTGTCCTTGTCCTAGTGCTATGATACGACGAATTCGCTGCGATCATGAAAGTTTGGAAAGCCGTCAATAGCGAACCAACCTCTTATATTTACAGATTCAGGTTACCCAACACGATTTCCGATCGCGATCGATTTCCACTGCCCTCTTTCAATGAGTGACAAACCTCGCATACTCACAAACTATGGCGGAAAATGGGAACCCAACGAAACGCAGAAGAACTCCTTACTGAAACAAGAGAACACGATAATACTGCTAAACCGCTTATGGGAACAACGGAATGAGCAGTATTACCTGATTGATTCCATGATATATTTTAATCCGAGCAACTACAACCCTCTCACACCTGAATATCCCCTTCAGCGATCAAACTGCATCTTATGAGGATGGATGAGAACGAGGACAGTGAGGCACATGATGAGTCGCTCCGATAACTCAGCGACCATCGAGCCTCCCTGCCACATAATCACGCGACCTTAGAGTCTTTTGCACCCATAGGAAATTCCACCATCAACGCTGTCCATTTCATTTTCACATTGCAATTAAAGCAAAGGACACGGTCGAACGATCATCATTTACCTGCGGGTCATATTCGATGATGACACGCAGCCTAACTCAACGGTAGACATCTTTGACACGTCATGAAGTATTTTCTTAACTATGATATTCTTCCTTTTTGTGCCAACGAGGTGGATAAGTAGAATTTTTTACTAAAGGCACAACCTTTCAATTAGATAGTTTTTATCAGAGGAATGAACTTGGCCAGGCTACCAGACTGCTCTCCAAATCGTCGAATCCTTGTTCTCTCAATGCTTTCGACAGAGAGTTGGGGATAAAATTACCGCCATCGCACACAACAACATTTTCAAAATGGAGAATCACTCATTGTTACCCGTTTTATGCTACTCGGCCATATCAAGATATCACCACCTGTTCAGCCATATATTGCAACAGATACTGCGTAGGTTAATGCAAATTTCCTGAATAGGCAACAACCCACAGCTCCGCGAACGAAAAATGACGACAGCAGCGAGATACTCACATATCCAACAAGCCTTTGCCAAATTTTTACCAACTGATGTCTGCTCCTTCAAACCATCTGGATTTTGCTCTCTTTGACTGCTTGGAAGATTTTTCCAAAAACATTGTGCGACTGCGACATAACGTTAAAGGCAGTTGGCACGATAAATCTCTAAGAAGACTAGGACTGATACCGCCTGGCAGGACAAGATTCCGCGACCCTTAGCAGGTGCTATGCAGCGCCTTTTCTGAGGGAAGCACCCTTAGAAGGGCCATGTCGAGCTACATTACGACCCGCCCACAAATGGACGACCGTACTTGACGCTCGTATTGCTTTATTTGCAAAGTAAAGTATGAAGCGAAGAGATTGGTATGAAGTGGCGGCGGTGCTGCATGGTTATATGGGAACGTACATGCAGCCGTACCCACAGTAGCGGTTATTGGCAAGATGTCTACGGGAAACTCGTTCGAAATTGCCGTTAAGATCGAAGGTTTTTCTTCGCAGGTTTTTGGCCATTTCACTTCGTTTTTTCGCCATTTTCCCCACTACATGGCGCCCTGCTAGCATTTAAGGCCAATTACCAAAATATCGTGCGGACTGCCTTTAATCATCGTCCCAGAAATTCACATTGAAATCGCCGACGTTTCCTCGCAAAGTGACTTGTACTGCTTCGACAGCAGCGACAGTAAAAGAACAACTCCGCTGGATCACCTACAAGCAACAGGTATACCTGCTATAGACACCATAAGTGCACATTTTTTGACAATGCATAGGAATTCTTGTCATATCTCACCGTCGTTACGACCCGCAATAATCCCTGTATTACATATGTCGTAGTCACGGTTTGGGATACAGACTTACGATCCATCTTTCCAATATCGCCATTTCAACAATCCACTTAATATGTCTTTCCAAGATGCACTGTCGGATCAGGGGCAATATCGAGACAGCGGACACATTGCAAATGGTAATGCTTCGGTTCAGTCGCGTGCATCTTTATTTCGCGGCTTCGGTTGATAGAATGCTGTGACTGAAGAATGAAGTGCAATGCTTTTTGCGATTCTTATCGCTCGTCACATCATATTCTGGAAAATAGTCATACAACTGCGTAAAGGGAGTGACGACGAATGTGAATATCGGCGACGCTGTTAGTTCTTATTTAGTTTGTGAGGCGACCAGTGTGTTTGTGGTGAATGTGAGCTTTCTGGACTTTCCATATTTCTGAAAGTGCTCCGAAACAATCGATATGCCTCTCACTTGCAAGCTGCGCACAGTTGCACGACAGTCGTCTTCTAGCAAGGCCTTCCTTTATGGACGAAGGACCTCTGCGACTTTCCTTGTCTCCGGGTCCGAATTCGCATAACCAACCTTTTCCAAACAACGATCTAACATTTTCTTGTCCTAATGTATCTTATCTATCTACGGTAACGAAGCTCATTGAAGCATGGCGAGAGTACACGATGCCGTTATGTCACACGTTCATCGACTTGAAGAAATCCTTCGACTCTGTTGAGACAGAAGCGGTAATCGAAGCCCTGGGCAACCAGGGTATTTCTAGTCAGTACATCAATATTCTTCGTGAGCTCTAAAGCAACTTCACGACCAAGATCTCACCATTCTACAAGGAGATCATCATCGACGTGAAGAGAGGAGTCCAACAGGGCGACATCTCGCCCAAGCTCTTCAGCAGCTCTCTCGAGAATGTCATGCGTCAGCTGGAATGGGAAGACATGGGAGTGAAGATCGACGGTCGCCAACTACACCATCTCCGCTTTGCGCCGACATCGTTTTGATAACGCCAAAAATCGAGCAAGCGGAACGAATGCTTTCTGATTTCGACTACGCGTGTGGAAAAATCGGTCTACGGCTGATTCTAACGAAGGCAATGTTCATGAGAAAAGGATTGGTTTCTGATGCCCCATTCACGCTCAACACGATAACCATCTCTGAGTGCTCTAGCTGTGTACCTGAGCCGTGAAATCAATATGATGAATGACTCAGCACCAGAGCTGAGCAGGAGGAAGCGAGCGGCTTGGGGAGCCTTCAAGAACATTGAGGGAGTAGCGAAGAAGACGAAGAAAACCAAACCCCGTGCCTACCTCTTCGATTCCGCGGTCCTTCCTGCCTTGACATACGCCTCGGAGACTTGCGCTCTACGAAAGCAGGACGACCATGCGGTTGGTGTTATTCAACGCACCATCAAAAGGGCGATGCTCGGAGTTTCCCGCGCTACACGCAAGTGAGAGAGGGAATTCGGAGCTCTGCACTCCGCCGACGATCTAAGATCACAGATGCAGCCGCATTTGCCAAGGTTCCGAAGATCAGGTGGGCCGGCCACGTCATGCGTTTCGAGGACGACCGCTGGACCAGAGCGATCACCGACTGCGTCCCACTGCATGTCAAGCGAACGCCTGGACAACCGTCTATGCCATGGTCAGACTTCTTCGTGAAAGCTCTGAACGAATGGTATGAAGTTCATGTGTCCCTTGAGCAGAGAGAGTCCATTGGGCAGCTCTTGCACGTTGCAGGGACGAATGGAGACGTTACTGGCGCTCGCTCGAGAAACTCGATGGTCAACGGGAGCACAGGTAATGCAGGTGAATGTATCTTGTATATTTCGAGCCTTTTCGGGTACACTTCAGCCACTTGAATTCGAAACAGTGTTTCTGGTGTTTTTACCTCTCTCCTTCTAGCCAAAAGTTTTCATTTGTGCAAATGATTCTACATACCGCCTACACGAGGGGTCAGCAAAACCGCGAAGTGTGTTTTTCTGAATCCTTACCACATCACAATATTCATGTATTTTGTTCCTGAAAAAAAAACCAAGAGTTGCAGGAACGTTATTGATCTCGGGCAAAAATCCTTCCATTCTATAAAGCAGAAACTTTGTCTATCGGTTTGTCGGTATGTATGTATGTATGTTGTATGATATGTACTGTTATGTATGTATGTCCGTCCGCATAAAATGCTATTCACGGGATCGAGTTCGCTGGAGCAAAAACGAATTGCTAGGCAAACAGGTAACCGATCGTGTGGAAGTGTCAATCCAATGTTTTGATTGTGATAAACGGCCTCCGCTATATAAGACCACCATTCGGGCATACACCTCTGAAGCTGCTCGGGTGGCAGCCTGACGTGTGCTCGTGCGGAGTGGAGCCAAGGGGGAAGGGAGCGCCGAGTGCCCCCCTCCCTCTGCTTCCTCCCCCTGCGCGTGCTCAGCCGGATCTGAGCATGTGCAAGCGAAGGAAGCAGAGCCGGGCGGTCCGACTGGAGTACTGGGGCGTTTGTTCCAAGGTATGATTCAGGTTATAGCACGGGAATAAGTGAGTGACGATAACTGCTAGCCGCTGATAAGATTTGATAAGGGAAGTTAGAATGGAAAGGTCAACATGCTCATAACGCGGGAAACAGCATCAATTAGGCGTTGATTTCAGCAAATGATATCAAGAGGAAGGTGGAGACGGCGACGGCGGGTGGGAAGAAGTGATAACAGCTGATAGGGCCTGATAAAGTTGCAGTTGTTGTTCAATCAAATGTTGGAGCCTCTACACCACGAAATTATGGAGTTTTAGTGCTAGCGACATTGGTGACGGATGACAAGCAATTTTATCAATTGATAAGAAAAGATAAGGGGACATTCTCACTGACCACTACACCGCCAAGTAAAACCAAGTGAAAAAGCTTCTCAGTAAGCCGAATTCTCCTCCAGCCATCTTTTCTCTGATAGCACTAGAAAATGAACACATCCCTCTACATCTCACATTCCACTATATATAATTCCGACGACGAGCTGGGGGGGGGGTATGTAGTACGCCAGAAGCAGGAAAGTCAGGAAGATTTTGAGAATTTTCCTCTTTCGAACTTTCAGTTACTGATGAGAATGAATAATATGGGAGTGCTAGTACCCAAAACTCTTTATACTTCAGCAAGCGCTGTATTGATTGACTGCACTTTGTAGCTATATCTATATGTCTATGTATTGTATGGGCTCTATGGCACGGACCGCAAGTATAAGCGTTTGCTAAGGAGTGCAGGATCCGCAGAGTTGCTCTATCTGTTATGATTCGACCAATACAGCGCCATATGAGCAGCCCAGCTATTGAAAGGTTGCGTTCCCCATTATCAAGCGCGCCTGGCGAAGCCAGGCCAGCTCGGCAAAGCCGAGCTAAAAAGAAGGAGGAGAGCTCGGCGTGAGCCGGGCGATCCGACTGGCAGAAAACAAAGTAGATGCATGTAAAAATAATCTGAGGGTCACTAATAGCGAGTTTGGCACAGTGAACTACAGGTCTCA
The DNA here is from genome assembly GCA_036418165.1 of Cooperia oncophora. Classification (NCBI taxonomy): domain Eukaryota; kingdom Metazoa; phylum Nematoda; class Chromadorea; order Rhabditida; family Trichostrongylidae; genus Cooperia; species Cooperia oncophora. Next base: position 142,418 of record MU911927.1, on the reverse strand, counting down.
AAATCAACAGCATAATTCTCCGAGTTTTTTTTTATGTGTTTACATTTTAGATGCGGTGTAACCTATGTGAAGAAGCCAAGCAGGCATACGCGCATGCTTTGCACGAAGCTAACGATACTCAAAACGCTCACTACTCTCAACATCTGCCTGAAGCTTTAGCACGACTGAGGGTTAGTTTTTTTTACTGTGCGTAAGCTACCGCATAAGATCTCGACTTCGAATTCCGACCTGGTTTTTTGTCAGTGCTGTTCCTATTCGAACAGTTCTTCCATAACAATGTTTTATTTATCAACAGTCGGCTCGCCGGCTGACGCTGGCTCGCCTCCTTCTGTAATACGGCCCGCGCGTACCTTCTTTTACATGTTTGGACACTCACGAACTATACTGCTTTTCTTTCACCTGTACACATTGTCAACGACCAATAACATCATACCAGCTACTTCGACACTATTAACGTTCATGAAATGTTGGTAAGCAGCGCTGATCAAGTGCGCAGATGAGAGAGAAACCCGGTATTAGTTGAGCATTCAAACATATGGAAGCAGGTAGCGCGACGAAGCCAAGCAGAATCGGGCAAAGCTTGGCCGTATTAGAGAAGATTGCGCCGGCGTTAGCCAGCGAACGGACTGGTATCAAATCTACATGTGACGACAGGTGTCGAAGAGTATGGCGGCCTTCGCACTAGCAAAGAAACTAGGTACCTTGTGCTCGAGGACACGCTCTACCCACTGTGGGCGAGTCTCAACTCACCACGGACATACTCAACTCTCGCTATATGTTTCACTTCTACAACAGTTTTTCCTGATCTTCGAGCTCACTCATGGTCAGTTCCGAACCACGAAAGTTTGCAGCAAGCACCGCCCATCTTGTGTGGCTCGCCCATACTTGAGGGGTCTTTGCCGTTTGGCGCGCCTTGTGAACCTCAATCCACTTGTCCTGTACTGCTACATTGTCCTCCAAGTGGTTTGACAATGGATAATTTTCCATTTCAGCGCTAAACTAAAGGGATTTACGTGCAGGCTCGTATGCTGACGAACTGCTGTTTCACGGAATTTTCCAGTTACAACGTTGTTCAACCAGTCCGTATGGCAGGAGCGGAAGTGAAGGTGTAGACAGTAGCCACATGCGCTCCCCCTTGAGTGTCGGTCGGCTCACGTCACGAGGGCATTTGACCAAGCTTCAGTGCTTTTTTGACGGAGTTAGGACCTCTGTCAATCGTGCTTTTGGACTGAAGCTTCGCAAAGACTATGCGATCCTCCTTCTCGCCCATGAACCGTCGCATAAGTCGTGCAGCACCACGGTACTGGCCACGTCCTGCCTTATCGACGACGCCGTCGACTCTCAAGCAGTAATTACTCTGTTGTAAAATTTTCATAAATCAAACATTATGTTTGGCTGGGAGGTGTTAGCTGCCGTGATAGTTTCGAGTATCGTCAGGGGACATAGCTTGGTACTCACGCTTACTTGTTAGAGATCAAAGGCAAGCATAGAAGTGCAAGAAAGTTTACCTCTTGACCTTTCCTGGTCACTTAAACAGCAGTTCGTCAACATTCGAGACTGCGCGTGAATCATTCTAATTGAGCTCTGAAATGAAATAATCCATGGTCAAACCCTTGGAAGACAATGTAGCAGTACGGCGGTGAACAGAAAATCCGATTTAAGTAATGGGCCATATGTATTCACGTTTCAACTTCGCTAATGAGAGTATAAGCCCAAGAAGTTATGCAATGCTCGGTCACTTCCAAATAACCAGCTCCAATGCGATACAAAAGGAAAGATGCTAACTAATTTATTAATATTCCTGATGTGATCAACAGCAATTAACAAAGCCTGCGAAACGAGCGCACTGCCAGTGGACCGCGTTGCAACCCATTTATTAGTCCCTTGCGCCTTGGATAAAGGTAGATGCTAACATCATGTAACACAATGGGATGTCACACACTACCGCACTACCTGCAACCGCGCCAAGTATTGCAAAAACAGCCACAACTCAGGCAATCAGCCTTCAGCGTCAAAAGCACGTTGTTCTGCGTGTACGCACGACAATATTGGAGCTCAGATTGCCGAGCATTCACGAATGCGTATGCGAATTACGACTGCGCGCTGTATTTGGAGGTAAATGAGCGTGATGCACATGGTGCAGCACGCGGTGCGCAATAGTTAAACCTTTGTTGAAATTTTCGTAAACGATAGGATGCAAAAGACGTCACGTAAACGATGGTTCCTGTTCCCTGACTGAAACTTCAAAAAACGAAAGCGCATCATAGCGAGATGCATATGAAATTTGTCTTATGCTGTGAGGGTCATTAAACGCATGCCATTTCAGTGTAAAGGCAGGGTCTCACGCTCGAGACCGAAAGTACGATAGCCGTCTTTCATCTCCTTGCACAGTGTTTCTTTCTGCACCCTCATTCCACATTAAGCCTCCTTTTTGTTGCTGAGCACTACTACATTATGGGTTTTTGATAAACCGCAACACGTCCATGTACACCTCACATGTGCAACATTCTTGCAATGCAACCTCTCCTTATCTCCCTGACGGAAATAAATCTAAATCTTTGTACAGGCTATCGATCTCGAGCGAATCAAAGATACAAAAGTTGCGATGGAACTTTGTCTAGCCTCTGAAGTTGAAGTCAGGCCAATCATTGGTGAGTGATGCTTTTACGCTCGCCTGAATTGGGCACACGCATTCGTAGCTTCTAAATTTCATACTCTCAAACCTGATGACTTCTCGGCGCTATTTACCTTGAGGTAGCAAGGAGACATTTGCAAATTTCTGTCAACATTTACAAAATTTCTGTCAAAGCGACACGAACGATTGATCCGCAGTGAAATGGTAGGAGCTTCATTTTGAATAGCCACATAGCACGAGACAGTTGAATACAGCAGATCGAGGCTCGGCGATGACCAACTTCTGTGGAACGTGTCATGCATTATATATGGCTCCCATTATGTCATGGAAGCGTGACTGTGAGTTTGAGCGACAGAAAGATTTCTTCGGGTTGCCAACTGCTTGTTTTATGAAAATGAATGCTTTGGGAGGGACAGGCTAGGTCGATCCCCGTGAAGTGTGGTTCCCAGTCGTCCAGTTGTGACACTGAGTCTGCTGCTGCCGTGCTGATTCTATTCAATTTCAACGGCTGTGAACTGCATAGAAATTGAAATGTTTTAGCAATACCAAGGATGTTTTGTTTTGCTTGTTCCCACTTAATGTATCCTCAAGAAAGAATGAACTACCTGTCGCTTAGCGAGCTCTTCATATAAAATGATGGGCCTACTATCCTACCAATATGTGAAAAGTTCTGGGCGTTTCTAATCTTTCATAGAAATTCTGAATGAGCGTGTGTTACTACGTCGTCATTTAAGAGGAAATTAGTGTCACTTTACAGCGTATCATGTTGTTCGCATCATTGCTGGCTATGTCGATGAGAGTTTGTGTAAGTGCCCACCCTCCGCCGCCTTCGAGGCGAACAGCGCTCAAATGTCAGTGCGAAATTGAAGAAGAATGCAGAGAAACGAATGAGTTATATCATTATTTGAAGCAAACCTATCAGATCATAGTTTCCTGGAACTTTGTCTTAGGATAACCCAGTGCGCTGATCACGGAAGAGGCATTCATTTCCTTGATTCGGCGCCTGCGCTGATAGACGTCAGTTTGGCACGATCATTTTCTTGCTTAGGCGGGCGGACATTTTGCTGATGCCCATCTATCGATGGCTGCTGCAGAGACATGTATATTCCTTTTCGGTGGCAAGAGTTCACAGGTCTCCAAGTTGAATTGTAACTCACGAAGAACTAGCAGTAACCTGTGAATGGCAGTGTCCCACCTCCCCCTCTCCTCCAATCCTTAAGCAGAACAGCGCCCTGTCCTCTTTACCAAGTTCGATATATACTTACCAGTCGGATCACCCGGCTGCCGCCGGGTGCTCCTCCTTTGTCACGGCCTGGCACTCTTCCTTAGGCGAGGAAGAGTGTGCAATATAGGCCCAACCGTCACAGTGCGGGTGTGTGGTGATTCTATCGTGGGGTCGTCGCGCCGGGGGCGGAGCGAGGCGGCGTGGCGGCCACCGCGTACGTGTTTTGTTGCGTGGCGTTCAAAGCGTTTGTTAAAGGGATCATCGACCCTTTAACAATTTGAACGTTTGGCGCGATCACGTTACAGTTACGTGTTGTAACGGGGTTGTATTCATGCTGAAGTATGAGTTGGCCTGACCGGATGTGACGTGTGGTGGCGAGTAAGGAATAAACCTCGCGGCCAGAGCGACATACACCAACGCGCACGCACAAAATGTCAAGAATCAAGTGCTTTCATGTTACTTCGGAATCCAACGCTAACGTCTTTTGGCTCCAGTGATAATCGGGAATATCGGTAGCGCACTACTACCGGATTGCCGAGGTCGCGGCGTGCCCGGCGCAGCGCATGTGGCGGCGTCGCCTGACTTGCCGACCATTGACTCGCCCGGTCCCTCAAGTGCACTTTCCAGCAATATATCTACTATAGTATAAATTCACGTGAATTGTCTGTGTGCGGTGTCGTCGTGTGTGTCTCGAAGTTCGCATGACACCTGTCCATGTGCGCAGAGGAAACTTGATTCCAGGAAGTGCTGCAGGGGGGGGGTCGGTGACGGGAGGCACCATTGGTGGGTAATCGGGGATGTGATAACAGTTGATAAGATCTGATAATGGGCACTAGAAGGGAAGGACTACCAAATTCATAGTGCGGCTCACAGGAACAGTGGATCCTTAGGTCCGAGAGGTGATATAGGATGTGGGACGGGAACATTATTGGCGGGTGATAGAATGTGATAACAGTTGATAAGATCTGATAATGGGCATTGGAAGGGAAGGACTACCAAATTCAGAGTGCGGCTCACAGGAACAGTGGATCCTTGGGTCCGAGAGGTGATATAGGATGTGGGACAGGAACATTATTGGCGGGTTACAGAATGTGATATCAGCTGATAAGATCTGATAATGGGCAGGAAGGGAAGGGCTACCAAATTCAGAGTGCGGCTCACAGGAACAGTGGATCCTTGGGTCCGAGAGGTGATATAGGATGTGGGACAGGAACATTATTGGCGGGTGATAGAATGTGATAACAGCTGATAAGATCTGATAATGGGCAAGAAGGGAAGGGCTACCAAATTCATAGTGCGGCTCACAGGAACAGTGGATCCTTGGGTCCGAAAGGTGGTACAGGATGAGGGATGGGAACTTATTGGCGGGTGACAGAATGTGATAACAGTTGATAAGATACGATAAGGGCCTCGGAAGGGGAGGGTCATCAAATTCGTAACGCAGGTTACAGCAACAGTGGGACCTCGGATCCGAGAGGCGATATAGGGTGATATGATAGTGATACGGTACGGGAATATTATTGGCGGGTACGGAAGTGATAGGAGGTGAAAGTGACAACTTAACATGGGAAAATCCGCTTCACGCTCACACCAACAATGCGATCGATATGACTCAAGTATAACGATCTCAATGATTCCAGGAGAACTCATTCCTTACTGCTTATTAGTAACGACATCGTGTACGACCACTAAGCTAGCACTATTCCAAATACATGGGGTTTGTTTACAGAGATGTTATGAACAGCAGCAATTGACTTAATCACTCTTACCACATCTTCCATCAACAACCTTAAAGAGGGCCATTTTAAGGGTTTCATTGCTGAATGCGGGAGTGCATTCCAAAGCAAGACGCTTTGGGAGGACAGAATGCATAAACTATCGGCTGCTTCAGCGGCCATCCTAACAGGCTGCACTAATCCGGTGTAGGTTATGAACGTGCCAGTCGTATCGTGGCTAGGGCCGGCTCCTCTTTCTGTGATGCGGGGGGCGCTGCTGCTGCTTCTGCCTCATGACGGAACGAGCGCTGCTTTTCAGTTCTTGGCTGATGCAGAATATCCCTTTGAAGAGTGTGGTTGGTCAACGATCCGTAACTTAGCAGGTGGCAAATCCGCATGGACCGGCGAAGCCGGGCCATGTCACGGAAGAGAAGCGCCCGGCGACAGCTGGGCGATCCGACGTATACATATAATATCCTACTGTATATAATCCGCTAAGTATGTCTGTGTGGGTCTGTCACGGAATCAGCGACCTTCCCAGTTGCTGCAGGAAGTTGTTTCCAAGCAGTGATATAGGGGCTGTGACGGGAACATTATTGGTGGGTGACAGGGAATGATATCAGCTGATAAGATCATAAGAGGCTTCAGAAAGTGAGGGTCACCTAGCCCATAGTGCGGGACACAGCAGCACTGGGACGTTTGTTCCAAGGTATGATATAGGCTTTGGAACGGGAACATTACTGATTTGTGACGAGAACTGCTAGCGGCTGATAAGATTTGTTGGAGGGAGTCAGAATGGGAAGGCCGCCATACCCGTAACGCAGGACATAGCATCAGCTAGGCGTTCGTTTCAGCAAATTATATAAAAGGGAGGTGGGGACGGCGACGGCGGGTGATAGGGGCTGATAAGAAACGTCACCGTTGTTGTCCATTCAAATTGCTGGAGCCTTTACAGTACCGAATTGTGGGGTTTTGGTGATAGTGACATTGATGACGAGGGATAGTCAATCTTATCAATTGATAAGAAAGGATAAGAGGACATTCTCGCAACATCTATGACCGCTATACTGCCAAGTATCAAAGGCTCAGTGTGCAAACTTACCAGGGAAGGTCAACAGGTCGCCATGGCCATTCAAGATGAGATGCATATCGACGTGTAGGTCTTGGGACGCTGAACTCAAATCTACTTTCAAAATTTGCCGAACGATTCTCTGTGAGGAGTTAGGGGGGGGGTAGTAGTTTTAGCACAGCACTCGCCGATCCACCACTCGTAGCTCAAGTTAAGTTCGAGCACAGACGACCTCAAGTGGTCGATGGTGTAGTGGATAGGTGTGTTGCTTCGTAGGCGGGAGGTCATGGGTTCGATTCCTTGACAGCCCCGTGCTTTTGCATTTTTTCGGAATATCTTCTGCGAGTTCAGAAAATACTTTTATCCGTTTCTTTGTCAACCTTGCTCTTACTTGTAGCAGAAAAAGGCTCGATTGCCGGCATTCTGCTTCGCTTTGAAGAGTGCGCCCGCGCCACAGGGGCCAGCGCCAAAATACCCTAGATCACCAAGTTCGCTGAAAACTTGTCAAATGGGATAGTTTGACCTCCTGAACGCGAACATCCATCTGTATGGAGCATTGAGAATGTTTGGGATAGAGAAAAAGGGATAATGTGATAGCGCAGCAACGCGCAACCTGCGTCTGCACCATCCCCTGAGATGGAGCCCCTTCTCTGCAGGCTGAACCTCAGCAAATGGAAGGATTTTTGTGACAGGCAGCCAGGAAGAG
>MU911927.1:56875-125897 GCA_036418165.1 Cooperia oncophora | reverse complement strand
AGAATCGGACCCTTTCTTTTGATAAGTGTTAGCTGTACCCGACGAAGTTTTCGGTACAATTCGTCGATTTCTTCACAGTAGGGTTCTGCTGTGATGGTTTGGCCTGGTGATAAAAAGTTATAGTGGATCACACCAGCCGATGACCACCAAGCCGTGACCAGAATCTTTTTTTCGTGGGGTTCGGCTTTGAAAATTACCTCGGTGGTTCGTCGAAATCCAACCACTGTCCGGAACGTCTCCTGTTATCATACATGACCCATTTTTCATCACAGTGACAATTCGGCCCAAAAACAGGTCGTTTCTGCTGCGCAAAAGCAATGCAGAAGGAACCTCGAGACGTGCCGATTCCTGCCGGTCACTCCGATTGTGGGGCACCCAATTGTCGAGTTTTTTCACCTTCTCAATGCGTTCCAGACCATCTGCAACAGTGGATTTGCCAAGGCCTAGCTTCTGCTATCTCTCGAACTGTTTGGGATGGGTCAGCCTCCAAAATCCCCCTAAAATTCTCGTCAGATATTGCTTTATGTCGACCGCTATGAGGTTCATCTTCGAGGTTGAAATCTCTAGAACGAAATTTGAGCCATTGCCGCACAGTGCTTTCTCTAGCACTATTGGGCCCCCACTTTTGGTTAATTTGTTGAGCTGTTTCGATTGCGGTTTGCCACAATTTATGGTCGAAGAAAAAGATCGTCCGAAGTGCTCTTTTCACATGCTTGAAAAAATCTTGAGAAAAGGGGGTTTATCAAGCAATGGTGAAACGGCAATTATACCATCAGATAGCGCAAGAAATTCTCTACAGGGTATGCTACTGAGAAGCAAGGCAGAATGAGTTTTTAATCAGCAGTGAATGTACAAAAAATAGGTGCACAAAACGCTGAGAACTTTCCGGACAACCCAATATAATCCAGGCCGCCCTCGAACTCGGCACAGCGAAGCCTGGACGGCGGAATATTGACAAGGAGGCATGGCTCGGGACGAACAACGTCAAAGCGAAGGTTCGAGGAAAAGATGCTCTATCACACGTTTCTCAAGCACAAGTCAGCTGATAACTGGGGGCAGTACCGGGAAGCCACGAATGCGGCGGGGAAGCTATGGCTGCTGTGAAGGCCGCCCACTTCGATGATATCAGCAAGAAGCTAGAGGCGCGGTGGTGAGCGGTACCTGCATGGTCTTGCCAAATCTCGCCACCGTCAAAGCGAAGATATTGAGAAGTTTTTTGGCGTAAATGATGAGAATGACCACCTTCCGATGGACCGCAAGGGTGCTGCAACGATGGCATGAATACTTCGAGGGCATCTCAACGGTGGAATTTGCCTGGCTATACCCTTTACCGCACCAACATATGGTCCCGTTTTAGAAGATCATCGTACAGGAAACAGAAGCTGCTCTGAGGAAGATGAAGGCCGGCAAAGCAGCAGGCCCCGACGACTTAGCAGCTGATTTGTGGAAGTCTCAACGCTGGTATTCTGCGGGGGCAGTTGACATAATTCTTCAACAAGATCGTCGAAGAGAAGTAGGTGCCCAAGGACCTGCAGCAGAGCGTGACGATTCCAATTTTGAAAAAGAGGAGGAGTCCTGCAGATTGTTGAGCGAATTTTTGACGCCCGCATTCGTGAAATCGTCCTGCGTTCCACCTGTCGTGGCTTCATGCTGTGAGTCAACGATATAAGGGCTTTCGTGTTCAAGGATTGAATAGTAAAGGTCTCATTCCGTGAAAATCGAAGGTGTTCTAGAGTCAAAGTTCCGGGTGTCCGCATACTTTTGTTACGCGCCACATGTTAAACGTCCGAAAGTCCTCACACTTAACAACAAACTTCGATCACGGGTGGAAGCTCTGGTCGAGACCTTTCAGCAATTTTTAAAGTGGAGACCCGTCTCTTTCCTTAAAGGCATATGACTCGATAATTTACTCGGTCTGAAATGCTAGCTTGGTGCTATGTAGTGGAAAAATGGCGAAAAAACGAAGTGAAGCGGTTGAAAACCTGCGAAAAGAGCTCTTCCGTTGCAAAACCTGCGAAAAGAGCTCTTCGTCTTAATGATCAAGAAGCAATTTAGGACGAGATTCCCCATAGGCCATCAGGCCCCACTAAGCCGTACGGTAGGTATAAGCGTGCCACGTTATGTACTCATACATCCATTACAGCGCCCGGCCGCTACATGTTAAACCTCTTCGCCTCATTGTATTAACGTCTCAAATGAAGCAATACAAGCAATCAAGTACGCGTCGTCATTTGTGAGCGAACGGGGCGCGGTGGGCGTCGGGTTCAGTGTGTTGCCACTTGATAGGCGCTATAAAGGATTACTTTCCTTGAAAAAACGTGTGCTACGCATCGCACTGCTCGGAGGAGCGCGCCGCAATAACCATCCTCGGCGTACCAAGTCCCCTCTTCTTGATGTTTTTCATGTCAACTGCCTTCTAAATTGAAACTTACGTTTGGTTTCGTTGCTTGGTAGTCTCCTCAGATATATTTTTGTACAAACCTCTTTTACAGCTAAGTGCCATGAGGACAGGAAGAAGGCTGTGGAGCAGTGATTGACGATGTTCTTAGATACTGCTTATGGTTGTGCGGAGCCTTTCAACGTGATACCTAAAGTGTGGTTTCATTGACACTGTATATTATTATCCTACTATATATATTACCATTTTCAGTTTAAATTCGTCCTTTTTCCAAACCAAATTCGTCCTTTTTCAAACCAATTCGTCCTTTTAAACCAAATTCGTCCCTTTTCAAACCAATTCGTCCTTTTTCAAACCAAATTCGTCCCTTTTCAAACCAATTCACCTCACTTTCATCGAGTTAACCACACTGTATTAGGCGCGGCAAGCAACTCATCATACAGATCACGACAGACATCACTGCGAGCCCGCCCGACGGCACGCCCACTTGTCAGCCGCGGGAGATAGATTCTGAAATCTTGTTTCATAACATACTGCTTTTGCTGTTTTCCACAAAACAATTTGACTTGGACACCGGGCATTGGGCACATGCCGACTCCGCCCATTCTCTAAAGGTTCTGGCAATTTAGGCTAACCACGCTCACTGCTTTCGCGGAATTCGATATTTTTTTCGAATTTTAGCATTTTAGGGCTGCTGCATGAAGCCCGCCACTGTAAGATGCTCCGCCCACTTTTGAATAAGCTACGCCCACTTTCAAAAATGGGGCAAATCGGCAGTATAGAGACTTGGCTTGCATGTATAGAGTCTCTACGTCACTCGCGAACAAGAAAACCGCCAAAGTTTATTCCGAATGATCTAGCAATACCCCAAACATGCAAGCCAAGCTCTATTACTGAAGCATTTGCACCATTTTCGAAAATGGGCTAGCTTAATTCAAAGTCGGGCGAGCATCTTACAGGGTGGCGGGCTTCATGCAGCAACTCTAAAATGCAAAAATTTTGAAAAACATCGAGATTCCGCGAAAAGCCGCCGTGGGGTGGTCACCTAGAGTGCCAAACCCTTTAGAGAATGGCGAAATCGGCTATGGTGAATGTACGATGGTTTCCAGTCAAAGTGTTTGTGGGAAAACAGCAAAGCAAAGAAAGTTAATAAAACAAGATTCGAGATATCTATGGTCGCGCTGACAAGTGGGCGTGGCGTCGGAGCGGGCTCGCGAGTGATGTCTGTCGTGATCTGGTTGAGGAGTTGCCCGCCCTAATACAGTGTGGGTTAACTTAAGAAAAGTGAGGGGAATTTGTTTTGAACAAGAGACGAATTTGCTTTGAAAAAGGACGAATTTGGTATTGAAAAGGACATTTGGTTTGAAAAAGGACGAATTTGGTTTTGAAAAAGGCACGAATTTAAAAGTGAAAATGATTTATATATATATATATATTATATATATATTATATATATATATATAATCTATATATATAGTATCAATATATAAATTAATAAATATATATTAGATATAATTATATATAATTATAAAAATTAAATATATTATAATATATATATTAATACGAATGCTGGCTACCAATTCAACGCGTCCCCGGAGGTGAAGAAGGCTTGGTTGGCTTGCGGCGGGAGTCGACCAGGGATTTCGAATTTCGGACCGCGCAAATGTGTGAGGCGCTTCACTTTGTCACTACACCACCTCAATATATAATATCTCCTCATATATATATATTAATACAGGGTGGCATAAAAAAAAAGTCACTTTGACCAAGTCACATATCAACGAAGTTTCGCAGCCCAGACAGGGGAAGTGGATATGAGTACCAAAGTGGAAGATAACCAAGATCTCCTCTATAAGCTGGGCGGCTGCCGCCAATCGCCTTCATGTAACGCCCAAATATGAAGTCATCTCCAGTCGCGGCCTGGACTGAGAACACCTTGCGAATTCACGTCGTTCTCCAAACAGCTGCGAAACTTCTTGTTTGAAGCTATCCACAGTAGCTACCTGGAGGTCAGCTACTCTTGATCTGGCAAGACGTCCCACATCGAGCAGCTTCCTCAACCTTCGCTACGGTCTGGGAATCATCTTCACCGTATTCGCCGAGGCGCGAGATTGATGGCTATGGACCGCGCGTTACCCTGGAAAGGGGAAGACCGGTATTTTCTTTGTAGACCCCGACTGAAGCGTGAGCGCCTGCGGTTACTCAAGTAAGTTCGAGAAGATATCCTCCCTACATGTTGGTCGCCGCGTACCTTCTTGGAGACCTTGTCCTGGCTACAGGTTCGGTGCCACCAACATGGAATCAAAGGGTTTTGGGATAAACTCCCGCTTACAATCGAATGGAAGGGCGCTTTCGTTCTGAGGAAGATATATATTAGAGTTATGTCCCCTGACCTTAACCCACATCAATTAACCTGCTCGGGCGGACTTTCAGAGGTGGTCTAACGGTGGTCGGAAAATCGACTACTTCGGCTGATCTCAGGTACCACATCGCGGTCGCGGTGCCAGAAACTCTCGATCGCGTTCGTTCACAGAAGCTGTTGGCGGAGTGTCGTGATAGTACTGATAAGTGTGCTCTTCAATATGGCTACGTAAAAATTGTCCGATCAGAATTTGATAAAGTGTAATTTATAGGCGCCTCGAAAGTCAATGAGCGCAAAGGTCGAATTTTTTTTTTGGCCACCCCTGTAATATATATATAATATATATATATTAGGTCATCCCATTCAAACGTGCCGCCTACAATAGAGGAATGGCAGAAAAGCAAAGGGATAGGGCAGCGGCCTACTTACCATTTGATAAGTAGTACCTTTAGCTGGGCTGTATCTGTGAAATTTGGCCGAACCGTAGCCCCAGGAAGAAGTTCTCGAGAAATTTGAAAAGAAGCCGAGTATGTGAAAATCGGCCGCCGTTTTTCAATCGAGACCTCATAAGAGGGCATGTGCACCGCTCAAACTTGACCAGCTGCGCGCGGACCATAGTTGTGGTGTAAGGGCTCTTGTTCTCGATACACGCGGTGGAAGATTTGCGTTCAGGAGCCCGTAACAAGGAAGAAAGGAAAAAATTTTGGTCGTGATGCTCGCCATAATATTGCATCGCGCAAAGAAAAAAGGTGGATGAAGTCAGGCACTGACATATCTGATCACAGAGCCCTGGACCCTTGTTCGAGCTTCCCCGGCGAGTCTGACATCCCAGCTGCCAACTGCTGCCCGAGTTATGTCCGATAAACGCAGGATGGTCAACGAGGTGCGCGCATGGGTAGCCTGAATTTTTTATAGAAGCCAGCGGAACGCAAGTACTCGATTCTATTACTGCTAGCAGGAATGTTGGCTCAGCATGAGATGTGAACCTTCACAACTGTGAAAACGGCACCGCAGGCTTAGATGAAATATGCGGGTGTCTCGATCTCGCAGTCGAAACTCACAATCGTCAATCTTTCTAATAAATGCAGATGAGAACCGCCGCGAGTTCTAACCATGAAGAGTTACGTGGGCACAAGTGGATGATTCATCGAGCACGGGATTCCTCACTGTGGCTTTTCAAGCGGCCTCTATATCAGAGGACAATCCGTCTACTGTCGTGGCATATTGCCTGTCCTCTGCATTCAGATCGGCAAGGTGATGCTAACCAGCACAAACTACAAGAAAGGCCACCGTGGCTCGTCAGTTACCAGACCGAGCACTGTATTGTAGATCAGTGCTGGGACACGAACAATGCTGAGACCTGGGTTCAATCGCCCAAACATTCCCCGATCGATTAAAGCCATGCGCATTACTGCTGGTTCTATTCAGTTGGAGAGTGACTCTCCAAACGGGCAGAGCGCTAGCAATGTTTTGTCATTTTGCCGAATTGGCAATACAAAGCAATTTGAGCGCACACTTATTGAAAATCGAAGATACCAGAGGTCCAAAGGCCCTCGGGGCACTGGAGCGGGTCAATATGGGCGGTGAAGGAGGATTTACTCATCCTGAAAGCTAAAATATCGCTGGTCTATTTATTCTCCTCTTTGTTTTATCGAAAAAAACCAGCGGCACGTTGAATGGGATGACCTAATATATACAATATGTAATTTAATGTAATTATATATTAATAACTTAATTATATATATATATAATAATTAAGTTTGAAATTTATATTATGTTATAAATTATATATTAATGTATATTATTATATAATTGATTATTATATATTATATGATATAATATATATATATATATATATAATATATATATATATATAGTATATATATATATATATATATATATAATATATATATATATATATCTATATAGTATAATATATATATATATATATATATATATATATATATATATATAATATATATATATATATATATATATATATATATATATTATATAGGATGAGCAGGAGCCGAGCCAGTGACACTAAGAAAGTTCTTGTCATACTTTTTGAACCCAAGTATTCGCCATTACCTAAGAGGGCTAACCGGTAATGTGAGCATTTACACATTTAGGATTGATCTTTCTATTTAGTGTCACGGCTCGGCTCCTGCTCATCCTTTTTCTGCATTTATGACGAGAATGTTATCCGCTACTCTTCAGCACCGACCCCTTCAAGCGCTTCCTCAAAGGCAAAGCCGCGATCAGTTGCCATCTTAGATAGTGAATTTGGACTTCGCATAAAGAGGACAAGGTTCAGAGTAACTCGGTAGTGAAGAAAAAAGCAGAAAAACATGCCCAATGTCCTAAATAGAACCCCATTACAATTCTGGTTTTTACGTGCATGCGATGGGGAAACAGCGCTAATGGACGAGCGTTCCACGTTATTGGCTCGCTGCCAGAAAGTAGGTGTGGCGCCACGTATGAAAGACTGACCTTTAATATTCTTATTTTTTTTCAGTGAACTTCATCACATCTTAATGTTTCTTTGTTGTTTTTGAGTTTGTTTTGCTTTCTCAAATTCAAAATGATGCTATTTTCTCCAACTTTTCGTGCACTTTGCAGTACATACTTTTGCAATACATTTCCAGTTGTACCCCTTTGGGGCGCTGAGCTGACCCAATACAACCCTACGTCAAATAACGAAGGGGCTCGAATGTTCATGCTTTTCTCGTCCGAAAACTTGGTTTTCTCAGGCGCTTGGGAGCGAAGTCACTGGAAAAAGGAGGGAAACACTGGATTCTGCTTATAGCGGCCCCTCCCCTGCACTTTTTTTCGCGCGCACTACCCTCCCCACACCATATTTTCAACTTCGATACCTGATCGCGGACCGTTTCTTTAAACTATTTCTTCTACCACCCTGGCGCCAGCATGGCAGCTGTCGACGCCGAAATAGTGGAGCTGCACAAGGACAATGTCTACAGTCATCAGACAGTCTTCCACGACGCTAGCTCTTCAGCGCGGGAGCCTACGGTTCGAATGACGAAGTGAGGTTTGGGAGTACTTGTAAACTCAGCTCTATGTAGATAGCGGTGGGTCGGGAAACTATTGGATGAAGAAGCTGCCTCCTCGGTCAATCCGTACACAAGGCAGCTACGAGATCTGAAGCGAATCGTCAAGCAGAGGGCAAAATCCATCGGCACAGTCCGTCTTCAACGTGCTGGTGCAGCATATCCCGTCAAAGTTCGAGCCGTACTTAATGCAATAGAGCTGGGTGGCTCTCCCCTTGCATTGGTGTAGTTCAGACATTGCTATTTCTGACTGCTAGTCGCCTCCTGTATTCAACCGTTATACAGCCAAGAAAACCTCCACGACTTGAGCCCAAGTCAAAGTTGAGGTGATGTCCAACCTTGCATCGCGCCGGCGTGCATTGTTAAGCGATCGCATCCACGAACTGTCCGAAAACTGGCAAGGATCTCTCAGTAACATTGCTTTATATTCATTCCGCATTCCGCACTGGGAGCGACCAGAGGCTGGTTAGAGCAAAAATTCGTCTCCGAGCAAATATCCGAGGACGTGACTTCATCCGACCTCCACCCATACGGCTGCCACATTACGACGCAAACGTTATGGAGGCGGCCGCTGCTTACTACACGAGGCAGGAGGCGCAAGATTTGTCGCAAGACCATGCTTGTAGAAGGACTTCGACATTGCGCTATGGCATCGGCTATCACAACAAGGACGGATTCGAAAGGCAGGATTGACGACAAGGCTCCCGCACTGCTGCAGCAACGCGCTGTCGTCCATCGTAACCTTGCATCAACACCATTGGAACGCGCCGTGATCAACAAAGCGTGCCGCATCGCAGTGAAGGAGTCGATTTAGCGTTACAAGAATACTCGACTGAAGGAAGCGGTGGAAGCGAGATCGAGTCTCATACGATGTCGTCCAGACATCAACGACTCTCGCTCGATCACCACGGTTATGCGAGACGCAATGGGCAGGCCGTTGACATCGAGAGCAAGGATTGAAGAGATCGCCGTCACTTTCTACACGAATCTCTACCGATCAACGATGCCGGTCACGCATACCTACACCTACGCAGGACGCGGCCTCACAGATAGAAGAATGGGAGGTGCAACACGCCTTGCATCAAATAAAGCCGGGAAGACACCAGGACCTGACCGCATCTCAGCAGACTTTCAGAAGTGGGCGTCCCGCACCGTCATAAAATAGCTCACCAGACTTTCAGAAGTGGGCGTCCCGCACCGTCATAAAATAGCTCACCAGACTTTCAGAAGTGGGCGTCCCGCACCGTCATAAAATAGCTCACCAGACGCTATAACAGGTATATGGATGGACGCGCAAGAGGTCCCGGACCAGTGGAAGAAGCCAAGCACGGTTCTTCTATTTAAAGGCAACGCCCGCGTTCAAATTTGATCAGTATGCGGCACAGGTAGTAATAGCAAGGTAGCAAGAAACCTACTAGTAAAGAAAAATCAAAAAGAAAACATGAAATGACCTATAAGGAGTTTCATACCCAGTAGCGGTTGTACGTGTTAAGGCGAAGAGAAGGAGTGGTTGCACGAGTTCTCACTTGTTGATTTCAGCTGTTTCCCCTTATCACCTCACTCTTACCACACGACGTGGAGAGAAGCAGCAATGGAACAACCGCACCATCAGGCAAGCATTAGAAAAGAAGTTGGGCGTCGTGGTCGCCAGGTCGACTCTTTACTAGCGATGGGCGCTGTCCTCTCGCCTTTCTGAAATGCAAAACTAGTACATACTGAATCCTTATGGGGAAGGCCATGATATCCAGAAAGGGCATAGGAACATCAAGTGAACGTGGGCGCTGCTTTTAAGAAGGGCGAGAGCGACCTTATGAAGAACTACGGCCCCATCGCCCTCCTCTCGCGACCATACAAGTTGTTCACGAAGGTAATCCTCCACAGGCTCGAGGAACAACTGGGCGACGTGGAACAGACCAGGTTTTGCAAGGGCTTCTGTTGCATGGACCACATCCATACTGTCACGCAGTTGATTGAGCGAACCAAGGAACACAAGCAGCCGCTCTTCCTCTGCTTCATCGACTACACGAAAGCGTTCGACGGTGTGGAACTCTATTCGGAATGCGCTGCACCATGCTGGTGTCGACCTGTGCTACATAAACTTGCTGGAAAAATGAACCATGGACACATCCACCGTCCGCATTTTTCTACGAGAGCTACGAGTGCCGATCGAAAAAAGGGGTCAAACAAGGTGATATGATCTCTCCCAAGCTGTTCACCAACGCACTCAACCACGCGATACTGCAACTCGACTGGGACAATAAAGGCATCAACGTCGACGGAAAGAAGCTATCTAATCTACGATTCGCAGACGACATTGTCCTTATCAGTCAAAACTCAGCAGAGCTATAGTGGATGGCACGAGGAACTGAACATGGTCGGCAAAGCTATTGGCCTCATGATGAACCGCAGCAAGACCGAGGTCATGCGCAACGTGTGGAATGCATCACCCATCATGCTCGAAGGCACTGCTCTACCGGATGCCGCCCGTGACGTTTACCTTGGCAGACTTATTTCCATGGACAACAATTTGCGCGAAGAAATTGAGACGCAAAAAATGCGCCTGGACGGCAATGGGATGCATAAAGAGGCGGCCCAGCTCATTTCGGACAGGAAAATACGAGCTGCTCTATACGACTGTGCAGTACTGCCTGCACTTTGTTATGCATCCGAGACGTGGGTAGAGAATAAGGCGTCCACGCTGATGTAGGCGTGCCCAACGCATTGGAACGGGCCCTGCTGAATATCAACCGCCGAGAGCAGAGATGTCGCAGTCTGCGCAATACAGACACGCGTTCAATGTCAGGCGTCCACGATGCCGTAGCATACGCGTGGAATGCAAAGAAGAGATGGGCCGGACATGTGGTCAGACGTACGGACCACTCTCTCTTACTCTGGTATCCGAGAGACGCGCAGCGCAAGGCTGGCCGCCCTGCAACTCGTTGGAGAGACTCCTTGAAGCAAGTCCGAGAAGCTGCGGACCAAGACTGGGTCTAAACCGCTCACGATCGCAAACAATGGAGAGGAGCATGTACTTGTCGCTGAAGAGAACCTTCTGAAAACGAGCGTCCAAGTATCCAAGTAAGTAAATATTCAGGCGAACAACAACAAGAACAATCGCGATGGAAAGGCTCTCGAACTGCCTGTATACTGCAATGGTGCAGCGTTTTTTGCTCCAAAAGTGACGAAGATGAACTTGCTGGTTGTGTCATCCTTACGTTGCAGAAAAGACCGCTGTATGTCTTCGCTAAACTGGCCTAGCAATGTTTCTCATTTCTATACCGTCGACAGCAGGGAGGAGCACAGCGGGCATGTTATTTTGGTTGGTATCAAGTGCCAAGCGTTACTGTTGTTGGCGTTCAAGCGATTATAACGCACTCTTTCTCTGTTTCCGATTTGTAACATACATTTCAAAAGTGCTTCAATTTCAGAACTGGATACATGCGTCCTCCTCCTTTGGAGTTCGAAGATTTGGGTCGCCCCGATAGCTGCCTGTGTGCCGAAGGAGGTATTTTATTTCTCATGGTGTTAGCTTAGAGTATACAAGAAACAATTGCTACACCAGAAACCTCAAAAAACCTTTCTTCACCAAATTTTGTACTGTAGGGCTTGCTCTGGGCCATCACGAACATAGCATTCGTAACACAGTGGGTCGAGTGTATCATAACAGACGGGACTGATTAGTGCAGCTTAAAATCGTAAAATACTCCGAGAGGTCAAAATTTTGCGAAAAATCGCACTGTTTCTCAAAAAAGTGGGGTATCTAAGAGGCGAAGGCTAGGACTTCAATAAATATACCAGTCAGCTCGCCGGCTAACGCCGGCGCGCCTCCTTCTGATACGGCCCGGCTGCCCCGGGCGAGCGCGGCTTCGCCGCGCGTATTTTCTTTCTTATATTTCTAGATTCAACTGATATCCGCCTTTTGTTCTTTACTCCACTTTCTTCCGGTGTCTGAAGTACTCTTGAGCTATTTTACAGATTCTTCGTCTGACTCCGCCCACCTCGGAGCAGGCTCCGCCCACAATGTTTTTGCCCCACAATCCTCACCGGCGACCCTCTACTGGCCTTAATCCACGTTTTCCGGTCTTTGAAGTGCTCTGGGACAATTTTAGAAAATTTTCGTCCGGCTCCGCCCACCTCGAGGCAGAGTCCGCCCATAATTTGTTGTGCCCCATATTCTTCACCGACGACCCTCTGCTGAACTTAATCCACTTTTTTTCCGGTGTCTGGAGCGTTCTGGAACGTTTTACGGACCCTTTTCTCCGGCTCCGCCCACCTCAGAGCAGGCTCCGCCCACAATTTTTTTTGCCCCACAATCTTAACTGACGTCCCTCTGCTGAACTTACCACCTTTTTTATCCGGAGTGTTCTGGAACCGAGCTACAAACTTTTAAAATGAATACCCTGCGATTTAGGGCAGGCTCCGCCCACTGTGGACGGGTCTCAACACACTTGCGTGTCCTATATTCGCCGGGTATTAACATTCTACACTGAGTTTTTTACGACTTCCAAACATTCTTGCGAACAGGGTTACTGAATTTTGCGAGAAGCACCGCCCACCTTGAGTGCGCCCCGCCCATTAAGGGTGTACCTGCCACAGTTAGTCTGGCGACTCCTTACTAACCTTACAAGGGAGGTGTTCCAGGTCATGACGCGCTTTTTGGAAATGGTTTGTTGCTTGTTGTATTGGTCCATACAAGGTTCACAAAAGTGGGTTTTATTTTTGCTATGCGTTTCTGGGTAGGTCAAAACTGAGTTAAAAGATTTGACAGGAATGGGCGGTCTTAACAATGTTAATGGGCTCCGTTCTGCTTGTAACTTCGAGCATGCCCTGTTAACTAGTTTATGAGGTGGTCACTAGTTAGACTTTAAGATAGATTCGATTAAAGTTAAAATGTAAGTATCATGTGGCAACACACTTGGCATGCATCGACGCAAGAGTGATGTTTTTGTCAGCGCTCCCTTCATGACCATTGCTGGCGGATCGGATGGCGTAGCGGATAGCACGATGGATTCTGGATGGCACGATAATGCGGGACTCGTTCCGGATCCTCATTGCGGCAGCAGTTTTGCAGGTGTCATCCAGGAAAGGCCACCAGGACAACCTGGCCATTCAGTCAGTGCACATCATTGTACTCTTCTTAACACAATGAACTCGAAACTACCTTCAAAATTTGCGGAACGATTCTTTGAGCGGAGTTATGGAGGTTTTCCTTCACTGTTTTTCTTCTTGTGGGTGGGCTTGCGCAGTGAATTTGCACCTGTAGCGCGACTCACAGCTCTCTCCGTGCGAATAGAAAATATTCGTGTTTAGGGGGGGGGGTCAAACAACCCCTAGAAACGCCACCTTGAGGAAATCCGAGGTTCTGACTCAACTTCAAAAAAATGGGGTAGAGATGGTCACGCCTGGATGATAGCCAATACTCCGCCTAGCATACTGGTGATGACTGGTATCTGCACTGAAATAACATTCAGTCATGTATTTTCGCAAAGAACAATACCAGGCTCACTTGATCGTGCCGCCTGCATCATTTTCCTGATTACCGGTAGAAAATTCCATCCCAAGACCAGTCAGACCAGTCACAAGTATATGCCTTTAAATGGCATATACTTGACTTATTTCACTGCCAGACACACAGGCACGCGAATGAATGGGAAGCTGAAAAATGCAAAAAAATTTCCGCGAGGAAGATCCGATCCACAAAGTCCCCTTGCCGTGCCATCCAGAATCCGTCATGTTATCCACTGCGCCATCTGACCCGTTGGCAGTGGTCGTGAAGGGCTCGCTGACAAAAGCATCACTCTTCCGTCGATGCATGCCAAGTGTGTTACCACATGATATTTATATTTTGACTTTAATCGAATATGTTTTGATTCCTAATTAGTTACCATCTCATAAACTATGCATGCTCGAAGTTACAAGCAGAAAGGAGCCCATTAAGGTTGCTAAAACCGCCCATTCTTTCCACTCAGTTTTTGACCTACCCAGAAACGCATAGCAAAAATGAAATCCATTTTTGTGACCCTTGTATGGACTCCAACACAAGCAACAAACCATTTCCAAAAAGCGCGCCATGACCTGAAACACCTCCCTTGTTAGTCCCTCTTTTCCCCACCTTTAAGCTGCTCCGGAAGCGAATTATGAACATTTTTCGCCGGAACCCCAAACTTACGGCGAGTCGCCCCGCCCACTGTGAGCGGGGCTTGCCATAGGTCAAGTGTGTTTTTCAGTTCTTGTCCCTGCCCTACCTATCCCCACCTTGACGTGGACCTCTCCAAGTCGTTCTTCAGGTCGAACCAAATTTCCGGACAGACCAACTTACAAACAGACAAACTTACAAACTTACAAACTTACAAACTCACAAACAAACAAACAGACAAAGCAACTTATATATATGGGGTGATGTTTTTCCCACTCTTTAGCAGGGTTCGCTCTTCTGATATGACGACGCCACTTGTCCCGATTAAATGCCTGGTCTAAGTAGATTCCAACTATTGGAAAGGCCCACAAGTAATGGCGTTTTTTTCTTACACAATTTTTTCATATGAAAAGTGGGAATCGTTCCCAATGTGTTCTGTGCTATTCGATAGCCAATTTCCCGCTCTATAAGGTGGTATAATTGCCCTCCTAACTTCTTCTAGTACTGTTGATTGTCATTGCATTGAAATGGAGTGTTGGGTCGGCACACAAATGAGTTTTCGATAACAACTGTTCGCACTTTATCTCGGTTCTCAAACTGCAGAAGGAGCTCAAAACCTGTAAAATATGATCGATGATGCTCATGGCAGCATGGAGTTGGTTCAAGCGATCAAGAATGGGAATCGGAACCTTGTGAATACGCATTGCAGTGGGGGGGGGGTGTGGTGTTCTCAAAAGATTCTACTTCACACCCCTCTCGCCCCAAGGTATACTCGCCTGTGGGGTCGCCTCCCTTATTTGATTTCTCGCTGCTTCCTGCTTGACCGTTCTCGACTTTTCCGATTACATACTTGTTGGAATGGAATCGTGGGGGGTGATGTTCGTCCAGCTGGTGCTGGTTGAACTTCGCACTTGAACTCCCAAGTCCCCGAACAGTCTCACGTATTTCGCGGTTCCGTGAACAGCCGTGGATGCCATATAACTGCCACTTGGTAGTTTCAATTACATAACAGACACTCTTTGTAATTAACCTTTTATCAAACAAATTGCACTTTAGTGGATGGCAAAGCCAACCAGAGCATAAAATGAGCCAAAATCTATGCAGTAGATCCTGACACTCAACCAAGCAAAAGGAATGGGTATTATCCACAATTCTCCTGCCATCTGGAATGTTGGACAACTTCTTTCACCGAAGACGTCCAACCATCCTCCACCTTTTGTCAAACCAAAAGGGGACGACCCTTGCGGTGAACAACATGCCTAGGCCAACGTGCATCTGTAGCCGTATCGTACGCTCTCTGCACATCCGCTTTCCACAGAGGGAAAGATCCACTCTCACCGAATAAGAGAATGAAGCTGGCATTGTCGCGACACTTCCATGAGCTACGGGGAGCCCTCTAGCACGTAGAGTCTATCACCAAGCCGTCCGCGACGACGTTGGGAAACTCCCCTCCCGAATGCGGGAGAGACCGATCTGTTCACCTTCCGTGAGCTCGGCAAAACTCCAGACTGACCGATCAGCCAATGGATCGACAGTAGATGGGGGCGTGGCCAAAGTTTAGGGTCTCGTGAGAGAACCACAAGTACCTAAGGATACACCTAGGAATATCACCAGATGCATCCACTTTTACGACCTGTCCCTAGGTACTTACATCACTGCCATGGCCCCATTTCAATCGGAGATGTTACACATAAGTTATACGAACTTGAAAGATTGATTGGAACTGAGTTCCAACTACCCATATACAATATGGGGGTCCTCAAAGAATCAAGCGTTTCCATTACGCTTACATAAAAAAATCTGGCAGATGTTCTGTACAGGTCGGACCTACCATGTCAACTAACCAGAAAAAAAATGATTACATTAAAACGTTTGAAGTACTGAGAATTGAAGTTACAGATTCTTTTTTTGGAGCAAAACACTGCATACTCTTAGGATAGCAGTGAGAGCTATAACATAGAAGGAGATCATATAGCGTCCTCGAGAACACATTGCTCGTTGCTGTTGAAGTTTTCGACACCACGCCATCCTCTTCCAATTGCATCGCACAAGTACAAGTGACCATGGAAATCCATTGTTAATTTGAGCGTATTTATAGTCTCGTCAAGACCTCCACTCTTAATAAAGTGCTACCTGTTGTGAAGGCGTCCTTACATAGGAAATCTCGAAGTCCAAGGACTCAACCCTCCATTAGTGATAACTTAGGACTGGATTGGTAAACTTGAAGCTGTGTAGCAGTTATTACCCAAACTGCAGCATTCAAGCATGCTTCGCTTATGTTCTTGATCTATGTCTACAAACGGTGGCCGCTTTGCCCATTACCCAGGACGTACCGAAATGCCATTTTCTTATTCATTACCCAGAACATACCGGCATCCATCACGCCGTGTTTTGATTTTCAATGTGTCTGGTCCGACTGACTTGTGATGATCTCTCCTTATCCGGAAGCGTGAGCACGTAACGAAAGTGCACAACTAGCTGCTCTTGCCTCAGCTTGCTTTTCCCAGTAGCTCTGGAAATAAGAAACTCTCCTTCCCACCAGCGGTATGGGAAGGCATGGGAATGAAGATCGACGGCCGGCAACTACACCACCCCTGTTTCGCTAAGGACAGCGTTCTGATAACACCAAACAGCGAGCAAGCGGAGCAAATGGTTTCGACTGCGCGTGTGGAAAAATCGGTTTGCAGCTGAATCTAACGAGGACGATGTTCATGAGCAACGGATTGTTTCTGATCCCCTATACTTGCTCAACATAACGAACGTCACTGAGTGCTCCAGCTTTGTGTACGTGGGTCGGGAAATCGATATAACAAACGAAGCAGCACCAGAGCTGAGCAGGAGAAAGCGAACGGCTGGAGAGCTTTCAAGAACATCGAGGGAGTAGTGAAGAATACGAAGAACACCAGGCGTACTCACCTCTTCGATTCCGCTTTCCTTCCTGCTTTGACTCGCGCCTCGGAGTCTTGCGCTCTACGAAAGCAGGATGAGCATACGGTTAGAATCATTCAAAGCGCCATTGAAAGGGTGATTCTAGGAGTCTGCCGCTACACGTAAGTGAGGGAGTCCGGAGCTCTGCATTCCGCCGACGGTCAAAGATCAGAGACGCAACCGCATTTGCTAATTTTTTGAAGATCAAGTGAGCCTAGCACGTCATACGTTTTGAAGGCGACTGCTGGACCAGAGCGATTAGCAACTGGATTCCAATAGATGTCGAGCGGACATAGCCGTCTACGCGATGGTCAGACTTCTTGGTGAAAGTTATGAAGTTCATCTGTTTCTCGAGCAAAAAGAACCCATTGGGCAACTCTAGCAGGATGCAAGGACGAGTGGGGACGTAACTGGCGCCTGCTCGAGGGTCTCGAGATCAACGGGAGCACAGATGATACAGGTGAGGTGATACCAATGCTGTGACTTCCACAAGTCAGATTTCAAGTCGCTGGGGACTGTAGATGTACCTGCCCTCATCTGCCGCTCCCGCTCAACGGATTTCTTCCGAACGGGAGCGTATACTGGTGCGGCAAAGGAGACAGGTGGATGGGTGAATTCCCCTGACGAAATCCTCTCGAAGTAATCTTGCCATCGTTGCAATACCTTCTTTTGGTTGATCAGAAGATGGTCATCACCGTTACTGATGCCAAAAATACTTCTCATCGTCGAACTGAGCGGTTTTCACTTCAACGGCGGGTTTTTTTGCAGCACTCATCGCTTCCCGGTACCTCCGCCAGTTGTGAGCGGACTCGTTCTCAAAGTACACGTGATGAAGCCTTTTCTTCTTGCGAACTTTTACTTGGACGTTGTCCGTCTATAGCCGGGCCTACTTGTCATTTTTACGCCGCCCAGACTTGGTCATGCCGAGTTCCCAGTGAGCGACGTGAATTATCTGCTCAAGGATTTAATTCCAGTTCCCTCAACAGTTGTCGCCTTCGGTAAATGTATGCTAGAAATCACAGCTGCCTTCCGCTGGTTCACTTGCCACCACTTGAATCTCGAGACTTTATCAGTCGATCTGCTTCGATCTGGAAGCCGTAAATTTTGGCCTGCAGATCAGCGGGCGGTGATGCATATCAGCTCTCTTATACGGCACTACATTATCGTTGTGGCAAGTCCTTGATCGCCATGCTTGATGACCATAAAGTCTATTTGTGTTTTTGTACTCCCGCTGTAGAAGGTGATGAAGTGGAAGTCGCGTTACGAAACTTTGTGTTAATAATGACGAACTTGCTCGTGTTTGCATATTTAAGAGCGCGCTCACCGTCGGCATTCTGAGATCCATGACCGAATCCACCATGACGAGCGTAGCGATCATTCGCAGAGCCCACGTGTCTGTTCAGGTCGCCAGCTACGACTATACCGTCTCCTGATGGCACTTCTCATTTAGCAGAGCCCAGAAGTAGTCTTTGGATTGCTCAGAGCATCCAGTCTATTGTTCGCAGCGGCAACAGTTTTCATTAAACGGTTCTCAGAACGTACTACACTAGTAATCGACTCACGGATCCAGTTAGACGCGATTGCAGCTACGCCATTCTTGGTGTTCGGCGGATTCGTGCGCACCACATAGAAAGGCTTTGAAGCCGCGACCAACTTCTTTCGACTGACAAGTGGACTCTAGTCTTCTGCACTGCATAGTGATCGATTCTTCTGCGCTCTAGTGTTTCTGCGAGCTCGTATGAGCGCCCCATCAACGTCCCAATATTCAGCGTTGCAATACGAGCCTTGTTTTTTCGGACTGGCCTAGTTGCCCTCACCCACCCCCGATGCTGCATCAGACACCCTTACTTTTCACACTCGCCGGGTCTTGCGGGTGCGCGTCGGCTTCCGAGACCCCGGAGCATTATTTTGGAATTCATATGGCATGATTGAAAATAGGTGAAGTGACATGGACATTGTACAGCATCGTTGTGCGAAACCCATAGGGGTATCCTTTACAGATTTGACTGCTCCGTTGATAAGCCCTATTTTCGTGCGAAATCCTCAGAAAGAGGGTCGTACTTGGCCTTAGGTGACGTCGGGAGGGTCGCAAATGCAGGGTCGGTGGGCATTAAACAGTACAAAAGTGTCATTGCTAAGTTCGATGGGGCGGGCGGAAAGCAGTAGAAGACCCGGATGTATCGAAGACTAGAAGATTATAGAAAGATTGATTAGAATATCAATTGTTAGCATGAACTCGTAAGTACGTAGATGACTAAATAATACATCTCAAACAGATTCGTGCGCATCGACCTTCTCAATCCCTAAACAAACATCTGCCTGCATGGACGAAAATCACCTAAAATCAGAAGTTGCACCTTTTCACCACTTCCGCGTAGAAGCGTGATGCACGGCGTATACTCGGACCAAATTGATCGATGATAACCGAGCTCTTCTTTCACTCATTTGAACGGAAATATGTGTTTTGAAGGCACATCAAAGTTTCCGAAGGTGTATCCTCACAATGGCACAGAAGGAGTCGTTGCGTAACCCATCTAAAATCGTTTGTGATTTACCCCTAGCCCATCGGAAATATTGAACGAGCGGGGAAACATTCAGATTGCAGCTAGGTAGAAAATGCAAGAGTGGGAACATTGCCTCAGCAGTCCTTGAACGCCCCACCTAAAAGAGCTATAACAAAGACCTCACGACGTTGCCTGGGCCAACAACTGCGCCCCAATGACGTCTTTCCAATAAAACGGTCGCAAGGTTGCGACCGCTTTCATAGCGTGACGATCGATACTGCTGCCAGTTAACTCGTTTTTTCTTTTAGCTTCGCAACTTTTCTTGTGTTTTTTCATGCTTCGCTTTGTTGTGTAGTGCATATATTTCAAGCAAGTTAGCTCATCAATGATCAGCATTTTCCGCTGTTTTGATAATGGTCCTTGTTATAAATTGCATCTCATACATGGTTGTCAAACGACGAGTTTTATTTTCGAACCCTAAGACAAAGTTGTAGGCAATATGATTATGTTGTTCGCCTCATGGTGAAGCTGAAACAGCCTCATATTGTCTACAATTTTGGAGTCCGCCTTTTAAGATTCCAGATTCCATTTCAGGAAGCCGTTTCGTATGGACATGCATGTGGTTGCCAGTTAGAGCGGGAGGGGGGGGGTCGTACCTGGACTCTCTTTGAGGGTGGGGGGGGGGCGTTCGTTCTCACACCGCCAGTTCTATCAGTGGCCCCGCGGCACTGGAGCCACGGCAGCTGTTCGTAACATCAATAGTGCATTAAGGGAGGACACTACTACCTACAGGATGGTTCACTTTCAGTTCGCTCGCTTCACGAAGACTCTCTCTCCTCGAAGGGAAACCTTGGTTGGAACGGCCCCGGGAAGTATAACACTCCACCATTCTCGAAGCAGACTAGGGGGATCCAGAGGCTACCGCCACCAGACTTGCAAAAAGACTCAGATGTACCTAACCGACAGTCGTACCGCCTGTAAGCCTATGACTACCAAAAGTACTAGCTTGCTGGATCATTCATACCTTGGCCCATAGCACGCTGTGCACATGGGTACCCCTTGGTCAGTCTCCCCTTCTCTACGTCAGAAAGAGTTTCCGGGAGACTGCTTAGTGGGGATGAGAGATGGGTCGTCTACGATTTCAACCCACACAGTACCGTTTGTCTCTCTCAAGGAGAAGACCCATTCTAGCAGTTCAAGCCGGGCATGTATTTCGAAAAGGTTCTCTAGGGCTGCACCTGGGACGCGAGGAGGTGCTGCAGAACAAGCTGCTCCATAAGAACAGACGGTCACCACCATTTGTGTCGCTGAGCTCCTGAAACGAGTGAAAATTGTTGGAGAAAAGTGACCGAGACTAGCTTCGGGTCGCCTCGTTCGTAGTACACGAGACCCCATACCTGCTCTGAAGACCTTCCGAATATTTGAGGAGCAAGGTTGGGTGACCACTCCTCACTCATCATATTCTCCTCACGTAGTCCCTTACGGCTGCTACCCCCCTCCTCCTTAAGCTCCACCTCCTTAAGGCTTTCTTAGCTAAGAAAACTTTCAATTTTGATGACACCAGTCGAGAGGACACCGACTTACTCGCAGCCTCCTCAGTCCTGGGAGGAGGAGTATGCTTACCTGTCCATTGGGTGGAGCACTGTAGTGGCTAACTATAGAGATCTTATTGTGGAAGTTAAGTCTCTCAGACAGGAAAACAATGTTCTGAAAAACAGCTTTCCTTACGCTTTGAAAAATTCAAAGGTTATCAATCGCAATGAACCTCATGTCAGCGAACCGCTTATTCGATCATCTCCCCGGAAATTAATTCCGAGAAAAGGACTCTATCGTAATCGTAGGCCGCCCAGAGTTTGATTCCACTTTTCCACCGATAGAGCATTGCTCGACTGTCAATCTGTCAATGAAATAGAATCACCTGGATACCGAATGCGTACCCTCAGCAGTGTATCGTATAGGACGGATGACTCAATAAACCTCCTCTTGTTGAAGTTGTATTGCCTACTACTAGATTTCAACAACTCGCCACAAAACGTGCGCCAAGGCTGCATCGTTTCACTACCAAGGGAGTATACTTACGTCCATCACTGTTTAGGGAAGAAAGAATATAGCTGCGAGAAGCACGATTAGCTAGGAGACCAAGTAGATCCTCTAATGATACGAATCCCTCAGATGCTGAAAGTGTCCAAGATACCCCTGTTGTTCACGACACTAATTCTGTTTCAGAAAACGTTCAAACGTTCTGTGGTTCAATAAGTTTTGTGCAAACTGTGTTCTATCCAATTCGATCGATGGCCAAAAATGCTGATGCACTGACAGGTTTTATTTGTGAAGAAAACCCTAATCTGATTATTTTGACTGGAACTTTGCTAAGTTCCACGATCGATGCGACTCCTCTGCTTTGGGTATTGGTAACACAGCTTGAAATTTATCGTATAGAACAGGCAGAAGAAGTGGGGGTGTAACCATCTTGGCTAAGTATCCTTATTCAGCTAACATAGTCCTTCGTGAGTCAGTAAAAGACTCATATGAAGTATTGGCTTGCGACATTTGGTTTCACTCTATGGAACTTAGAGTCATCGCCTTCTTGCAACACGGCAAAAAATGATCATTAAAGCCATCATTGATTTAAGTGCAGGTGGCAACATATATTTATTAGCTGCGGACTTCAATCTCCTGCATCTTAATGGTTCACATACTTCCCTTAGAGACCCAAATACTTGAAGTTTTTAAGCCTAATTGAATCTCATGGTTACACCCGAGGTACTCTTCTCCAGCAAGATACGACACGGTTCTGGATCTCCTTCTGTATACGACCAATCACATTTACATTCAGTTTGCAACTGTCCACCATTAGGTCTAGCGATCTGCCTTCAAATTCAGTCTCGTACATCTCACAAACTTGTTCGGCATAGAGATTGATTATAAGAAAGCCAATTTTGAGGCTACGATGGTTCACCTGAGGGATGTGAACTGGCTAGACTCTTTCAGCAATATACTTGGACTGAACGAAAAGTATGAAATTTCCTTCGATCTTCCGCCAGGCCATGGACATATCCCTCAGAGATCACAACTTCCACTTGAACAACACAGGCTACCGAGATCTTTACGTTTGGAGAAAATTATATCAGAATGGTTGTGGAGAAAGGCTTTTGCATCTAAGTGTTCGAGAGACTGGAATGCCTTCCAATTTGACCAGAAGATGGTCGAAGAAGCTTCACAGATACAATGCTTACATCAAAAGGAAGGAAAACTATCTAACTGGGGAAGGTCGTCAGGTCGAAGTGGCCATTTGTAATGAGATGTAGCTCACTAGACGTGGTTTTGGACGCTGATCCCGAATCTGCCTTTGAAATTTGCAAAGCGATTCTCTGAACGGACTTGTGAGGCTTTTCCCTCCGCGTTTACCACGCAACAGGTCATGGAATCGGGAACCTACTGAGCTTAACTTTTTTGATTCCAACGCAAAGGTGATAAAGTGGTTGTGGCGTTTTTGATTCCAACGCAAAGGTGATAAAGTGGTTGTGGCGTCGCTTCTACATTAGCGCTCTCCTTGACTTGCCTGAGAAGACTTTGCGTCGCTTACTGGCGCGTTAGTGCATCATGATCTAGAAGAACTTTAGGATGTACATGTGCGCTTGGCGCGCAGTGCGGACGTTCTCGCGTTGAGCGGGTCCCATATTCGTATTTATGGGGGCGAACTACGCCAAGCTAGAGGTTTCTAGCCAAATCTGCCATTTTGACTTGACTTCGAAAAGTGAAGCATCCATGGGTTAGTTCCGTTAATGTTCACACCTATTCGGCTGCAGATACATTCTCCTGCGCAAAGCATCGTCTTGCCACGTCTTACGCATTCATGTTGTTACTGCTCCAGTTTTCCTGGTATTTAAAAGCAAATTCCGTCCAAAGACAAGCAATTGACAAGAGACTGGCCCTGGAACTGGTGGTGACCATACACAACAAGCTATTGCGCTAGCGCAATAGCATCATCGATGCATTTGAGCAGCTCGAAAATACATTGCGAAGTGGACTGCTACTTACACTCGGAATCCCAAGATACGGTAGGCGTGGGCGCGTAATTCAACTAAAGTGGCGGCTGTGCTTTAAGGGAGATATTTTCGTTTTGACACAGTTGTGGTCATGTCTCCGGCCGGCACAAATCAAGATGACAGTTGCCTCAAACTGAAATATCCCGCGAGCAACCCATTCTATGCCATGTTCAGATGCCACATCCACTCGGTCTAAGGAAAAGGAGTGTATAGCATGTTTTCAAAAAAAAGGATTCAGAGAGCAGAACAGCTTGTGAGCTCGCAGAAGAGTCTGCAAGCTAAGATATGAGCGCACGAGTCGTCATACGACGCTGAAGCCGACAAAATGTATACTACTTATTCACCGCCTAAGTCGTTGCAGCTTGAAGACATCGAAACGGCGTAAGGTGCGAGTGCGGATTGGATGCCAAATGCACGAAGGCATTTTGCGGATCATTCGGTCGCGGAAATTGCCTTCACAGAGTGCTGACCGTGTGTTAGACGAGAGAAATGACAGGCCTTAGCTAAGTCCTCTAACACATTGAAAAAATACACGCGCAGCGAAGGCGGGCCGTGTCACAGGGGATGCGCCGACATCAGCCTGCGAGCCGACTGATGTCGTATGAACTTTCACGGATCATTGTTCCGCTTTTCTAACCCTAGGTTCACGGTCTAAAGACGCTGCAACGATGTGCACCCCACTGGAGATGGCAGCGCCGGCCTGTTCACCATTCCTGATAAGATTGTAAACCCAAAACTCATAATGTGCCCCTATACTATGAGAAGCATTCTTCATGAGTTCTCAGATAGTGTGGAAATGGATGGGGATTTCCTTTCCTTAAAGTCGTGAATTTCCATGTCAAGTGGAAGCTCCAAGCTGAGAGCCGGTAACAACAAGGAATGGAAAGATTGTCGCTGTGCTCCACCAGCATGTAACAGCACAAGATATTCTGCATGAGAATCGCAAATTTGAGGAAAGAGACTCCACTCTCCAAAGTTATGTGAGAAAAGAATCAGCTCTATAGGAAAGACGTGTTCAGTTACTGTGATCAGAGTTCAACCCATTTCCCACTTCTTAGACTGAAGCGATACCGTAGAAGGTGAGATTCACTACGATTGTTCTGTTTTTGAGGAATTGATGCCGAAATGAGCGGGGCTGTCTGAAAAACACAACTTATGCTCACGTTTCATTTCTAGCATAAGACAATCACTCATTCAACTACTGAGTACTTTCAGCTTAACGGTTTTTCCCCAACCATCTAAATTTCTGTCGGCAAAATCCTACCATATATAAACGGCAACGTCTGCTGTCTGTCTGTTTGTCTGTCTGTCCGTAAATCAGTTGGCGGACGAAATGAGTGTGACACACTCAGTTTGGGCGGGCGTTCCATAGGTGGGCGGTGCTTGCCACAAAACATTCAAAAATTCGTAACTCGGTTCCAAAAGAGCTCGGATGGTGAAAATCGTTGCAAATGATAGGCAACAAGTTGGCGGACGAAATCAATGAAGCACAACCCTGACGGGCGGAGCGTTCGCCGAAGTGAACGGTGCAAAAACCCTCAAAACGCATCCGAAAAGCCCCACAAAATGGGGATTAAGGTGAAACTGAGCAATGGTTTGGCAGATGAAGTTAGTGAGGGATAACCGTAGGGAGTACACCAAATGGTTGGTACCATCGGCAGTAGTTTATTCTGCGATATCTCATCACTAAGGAGAGTGACGTATAGAAAATCTTGATGACTGTCCTCTACGGGGCTATACGGGGGGGGGGTCAAAAAAAGTCATTTCGACCGAGTCACATATCAGCAAAGTTTTCACTGCCCAGACAGAGGACTGGACACGAGTACAAGGGCGGAAGATACCCAAGATGTTCCTCCATAAGCAGGAGCTGGCTCTCACCCATCACCTTCATGTAGTCGCCAAGGCGCGGGTTGATGGTATGGACGTACCTGGAATGGAAAGATCAATATTTTCTTCATGGACCCCGGACGGTGAGCGCCGGCGGTTACATCGAGCAACTCGTGAAGAATATTCTCTTCACATGTAGTCGCCCGTACTTTCCTGGAAACTTTGTACTGCTACAGCATTGGGTGATACCACATGGAATCAAAGGGCGTTTCAAAACTTTTGCCTACTTGGAATGGAAGGGCGTTGAGTACCTGAAGAAGGTGGAATATCTCAGCAGGTCACCTGACCTGAATCCCCCCAATTACCCGGTGTCGGAGTGTCATAATAGTATTCAATATGCTCTTTAATATGGTGGTAGAAATGTTCGATCAGAACTTATAAATTGTAAGCACACGGCTTCGACGGCCGATCCTCCTTTTGCGTGTGAAGTGGGTACCATCTCTTACCTCGAGGACATTTTTATTCTTTCCTGATGACCACATACTTTTGTTTCAAAGAACATTTTTCCTGCAATAAAAAATGTAAACTCGCCTATAAGGTGCTGCAAAGTGAAGGATTCTAGTGAGTCTCCGTATCCGAGGAATCGAATAGTAGAAATCTCATTACACACCATATCCCCCTAGACGAGAATAAGCTTTACTTTTCCTATAGCTGACCGGTACGCATATTAGGAGTACTATCTACAATTCCATTTCGTGTGGGAAAGTTGAGTAGGCATTTTCTAGAGTACCGGGACGATCCCTGCTGCTGATATCTACAGGGGCGGCAAAAAGTCACTTCGACCGAGTCACATATCAGCAAATTTTCGCAGCTCAGAGAGAAGACGTGGATACGAGTACCAGGGCTAAGATACCCAAGATGTTCCTCTACAAGCAGGAGCTGGCCCTCGCCCATCACCTTCATGTACACCAAAATATGAGGTCATCTCCAGTCGCAGCCTGACTGGAGAAGACCTTTGGAATTCATGTCACCTCCAAACAACTGCGAAACTTCTAGTGTGCAGTCACCCATGGGTAGCTACCTGGAGAGCAGTACTCTCAATCTGGAACACCTCCAACATCGAGCAGCGACAACGTCGATACGGTCTAGCACATCATCTTCACGGCAGTCGCCAAGGCGCGGGTTGATGGTATGGACCGGACGCACCTGGAATGGAAAGACCAATATCTTCTTCGTGGGCCCCGGACTGAAGATGAGCGCAACTCGTGAAGAATATCCTCCTCACATGTCGTCCCCCGTACCTTTTTGGAAACTTTGTACTGCTACAGCATTGGGTGCCGCCACATGGAGGCGAAGGGCATTGGAGAAACCCTCACCTTCTTGGAATGGAAGGGGGCTGAGTACCTAAAGAAGATGGAATATCTAAGTAGGTCACCTGACCTGAATCCCCTTAACTACCCGGTTCGAGCGGAGTTCAATAGGGTTGTCTACGGTTTCGGAGAAATCGACCATCTCGCTGATCTCAGGGACCACATCGAGGTTCCGTGCCAGAATCTCTCGATGGCGCTCCTCCAGAAGGCTGTGGCGGAGTGTCATAATAGTATTTAATATGCTCTTTAATATGGTGTTAGAAATGTCCGAACAGAGTTTATAAAGTGCAACTTACAGCGCCTCGAAAGTCAATGAAGCAAAGTGACTTTTTTGCCTCCCCTGTACACTTGCCTTTTTTGCCTTTGGAATGAAACAATTATATTTACATTTATTTGTATTACATTTATGTTTCCGACTGCCCTTATTTGTGCATTTTGCATTGCATTTCGATAGATTATTTTGAAAGGATTTGCATTAGGCGTTCATTAGAAAAGCAGTTCATTGTTGAACAAAATGATTCAGCTGGAATTATACGGAGACTGTAGTGCCCAACAAAAGTAGTGGGCACCCTAAATTTCGACTTTAAAACAACACCTTCAGTTTTGGAATGAGATCTTTACTATTCGATTCGTCGGATACGGAGACTCACTCGAATCCTTCTCTTTGCAGCACCTTATAGGCGACTTTACCTTTTTTATTGCAGGAAAAATTTTCTTCGTAACAAAAGTATGTGGACATCAGGAAGGAATAAAAATGTCCTCGAGGTAAGAGATGGTAGCTTCAACATGATTTCATGCTAGTTTGATCATTATATCCGTCATAGCATCACAAGTAGCAGACGTTGCCGCCTTGAAGTCATGAACCGCATTCTGCTGGCTGTTACGATAGACACGCTGAACTGTGATCTCCTGACGTTTTCGTAATGATAACAGTCAGCAGAACTATCTGATCAGTGCACCGAATGGACACCGTTGCGCAGGATCCCTTTCTTTACTAGGAAGGACACATCCTGCATCGCCTATTTCTCCTGCCGAAAACCATGTCCTCGAGGTAAGAGATGGTAGCTTCTACATGATTTCATGCTAGTTTGATCATTTTATCCGGCATAGCATCACAAGCAGCAGATGTTGCCGCCTTGAAGTCATGGACCGCATTCTGCCGGCTGTTACGATAGACACGCTGAACTGTGATCTCCTGACGTTTTCGTAATGATAACAGTCAGCAGAACTATCTGATCAGTGCACCGAATGGACACCGTTGCGCAGGATCCCTTTCTTTACTAGGAAGGACACATCCTGCATCGCCTATTTCTCAAAAAGAGCAGAGGTTGGGAATTAATCACCTACTCGTATTCCTGACTGTCCAGGCTTCATGTAGGACACGCAAGCACCATTTCCCCGCTTTTCCCAAGCCCTAGCAAACCACATAGCGCACCCCTCCAGTATTGCATTTCAAGGACATCAGGAGCTGAAGACGAGGGTCACTCCAAGGATGCGGAATCCATCCAGAGCGTCAGTAATGGACCTTTTTTCAACCGGAAACATAATCTAATTAGATATTGTTCACGAGGGAGTCCGTTTTTTACTTGGATTTCTCGAAAAATATTCCACCTCATGCCATGATGTTGTAGTATACTCACGGACAATCTCTATTCTTACCAACTCGTCCTGAGCATTAAATCTGAATGCATTCCTCACGTTAGTTATGAAGTACGCTCATATAACCGGAGAGCGCCGAAAACTGCCGTTATCGAACTCAGCAAATTGTTTAACCCATTGCGTACCGCGGCGTTTTTGCACTAACCGGCTCGTATGGGCAATGCCGTTTTATGACGCGACTTGTGGCGCGCTGAGTATAAACACATAGGGTTTTAGTCTTACACATATAATATAATAATATTGTACACTCATCGTGTTATGCATCACTTTTATATGTAGATATGTAGACGTATGATAAAAGGGATTCAGTATTGTTACGTGATAAAAGTGATGAGCCGAAAAGTGCGAAACTAGCGAAAAAAGCTTGATAAAACTAAGAAGAGTTAAAAAAGTGGCGCAGTGTGCTCAGAACCTATTCACCCACACTATTTTACTAGTTTTCAGTCGCATTATAACCACGATTTTGGTTTTAACGGTAAATGAGAATCAAACAAAGAATATAGTAGTTGAGATATTTTTCGGAAAATATCATTAACTTAGCTCTTATTCAATCCCGCACTTTCCCCCACATATTGCATCCCAGGAGACATCAGGAATATACCGTCTATTTGCAATCATCTAAGGATACTAAATAATCTCAAATGAAGCGTGCTTCACATGGTGCAGCACGCGGTCATGTAAGACAACCATGAGAAACCTTGTTTAAAAGCATGCCACATAAAATTTCCAAACTAGCATTACACCATATGTGCTGTATGTAGTCTCTTATCTCAAGGACATTTTTTTCATTAAGTGTCCACATAGTTTTGATAAAAGAAACGTTTTCCAATAAAGAAAAAAGTGTCATGTAGGCCACAAGGTGCGAACTTAAGTATACTGGGGTTTCTATGCCCGCGCAATTGAGGATCCATCTTGCAAAAATCGAAGATGTTCGTGTAGGTTCAAATTTCACCTTGTCCACAAACTTTGGTTACGCACAGGTTAGCCAGATCAACAAGTTGTACCACCACAGTGGCATACGTGGTGGCAAATTTTGTAAGCATATTTCTCACTTTTTGATAGTGAATTTTCAGAAATGCTGCGCGTGGATAATACACTGAAGAAAGGAGTGCAAGGTGGAGGCAGGAGGGATGGCAAAGGAGTATCCCGCAAACAATCAATGCATCAAAAATTCTTTGGCGGAGGAGATAGACATAAGGTAAATCCAACAAACACAGATGGCGTGGCCTGTTGAAAAAAGAGCATTCATACGCGTTTGGAATCAACCATATGTG
This sequence comes from Cooperia oncophora, assembly GCA_036418165.1. NCBI lineage: Eukaryota > Metazoa > Nematoda > Chromadorea > Rhabditida > Trichostrongylidae > Cooperia > Cooperia oncophora. The sequence continues at coordinate 96,322 of MU911927.1, read as the reverse complement.
CCAGATAGTTAACGGAACGGCAAAGCTTGTTGTTCAAGAGAATTTTGAAATACATTAGTGAGACTACTTCGTTGAGGTTGTTTCACTGTCACGCATGAAAGCCCCAACCACTGAAAGTGCCCTCTGGTTGGGATTGCTGCATTATCTACTCGGATCGCCTGCCGCCGGCTCTCCTCGTTCTATAGCTCGGCTCAGCCAGAGCCAGCCAGCCAGACGTTTGCTGCGCATAACATCTTTCGTTTTGTTGGAATACACTGCTGAATTGATTATTTCGCAGTCACATCGGGACACACTCCTCCCACTGGTGGTATTCCCTTACTCACTTGTCCTCTTTTTCCCCGTTCTCCAGGCCGTTGTGGGACCTTAATGCGAAATTTAATTTTGTCATTCCTACCTTGGCGCCCTCCCCGCCCCCAACATGTCTGTCTCCACCACTCATTCGCGGTCCCTGGCTGACTTCGATGCACTTTTTCCTGATAGCTGGGCTCCCTGGTACCAATGTATGAACTTCTGATCTTGGTTTCGCCCACCTCGTGTGCATGCCCCTCTCAGTTCGTGTCTGTCTCGCTCTTCTCAACCGCTGACTGGAAACGAATTCACGCTTCGCGATTCGCGAATTTGCTCCTCGCTGACGCTCTGCCCTCTGCGAGTGTGTCCTCCCCGTTCCCTCCCTCTCTCTGCTTCCCACATTTTTCTATTTCATCTCGGTCTTCAATGTACTCTGGAACGGCTCACATATTTTTGACTTTGGTTCTCCCGCCTCTTACACGCTCCACTTATTCCGAGTGTACCTCCCCTACTTTATTTTCCTACCTACAGCTCTTTTTTGTGCTCTTTTTTCCGGTCTCCGAGCTTCTATTGGACGGAAACACGAGTTCGGATGCTTCATTGTAGTTCAGAGTTCCGAGGCGGCATCAGTAACATTGAATGTAAATTCAAAAAAACCCATTGGCACTGATATGATATGCACGTGATACAAACGATACAACGTGCACCATGGCGCTTACATGTTCTGTTAAAAGTGAAACATGCTATATACAACACATACATCTAGAGAGATATCACGGCACGGAGTTCTCTGAAATCCTAGAGATTCGATAAATGCCAGTCTTGAGTAACGGAAGTGATATTTTACACGCACATAATAAATTGTACGCTGATATCGTGTTCTAAATGATTGTCCCTAGCCCCTTTGTTACGGACACATGAGGACGGCCGTCGGATCGGACGAGTGTACGCCTAAAATGCTGAGAACGATCTCCACATCCCCTTAGAGCTACTTGGAGCTATCGAGTCCTTGCTCCAAGGGTAAGGAAGTTGCTCCCCCATGGAAACTCTCTGTGTTGAGTACCAAACTACCGGTTGCGTAGAGAATATGGTGCTCAACAAGACGATGTCCTCGAATTTTTTTTGAGCATTCTATTTCCACTGATTTTCAAGCATGTAAAAGGAAGCGTCAAGTCGACGACTTGAATATTTGCGGCACCCTCTCATTTTTCCGTTCAATTGAAAAGGTGAAACCACAGATCTAGCTTACCGAATCAGCTGATTCTCAGATATCCATGCCAACGAATGTAGAATTGTTAAATGTGTTGGAAGACATCCACGTGTTACATATTTACAAGGTCCAAATTATCTCTCACAAGGGAGGTCGTTCAGGGCGTGGTGCGCTTTTCGAAAACGGTCTTCTGCATATTGTAGAGGCTCATGCAAGGGCCTGAAAAGTGTGCTTCATTTTCGCTGCACGCTTCCAGGAAAGGTAAAAAACGAGTGAAAGAAATCTTTGGAATCTGCTTCGCTCTGGGCCTCTATACGGCGTAGCCCACTTGCAACGTTGACCAGGTGGGGAGTCCTTATAAAGGGGCTATTCGAATCGAAGCGAAAAATCGCCGCAAGCGAGCTTCCAACTTGGGTCACTGGTGGTGCTCAAGGGTGAACGGCTTCTTGCACTGGTTTCATCAACGATTAGAGCGCTGCGCAGGGTCGAGCACGGATGGCCTAATGGATAGAGTGGACGTTTCGCAATCAGACAGTGATGGTGGGGTTAATCTCTATTCCTCTTGCGTCGCAGCTTTTTGCATTTTTCAGGTTTCGCTGTTCTCGCTTCCATAGTGTCTGCGCATGAATATAACTCGGATATTTGCCATTTATGGGCACATTCCGAGTAGCTGTACCTCATGGGTCAGTGCTATTCAAGCATTTCGATTTCCACGCACCATTGAACAAGATTGTTGCTGGACGTTGATCCTCATAGGCTATACAGTGATTGCGAATTCAGTAACGTCTGGTGTGGTGTCAATAATAGACAATTTGGGGCCACAACTTCTTTCCTTGGATTCGTTATGCACACCAATATAGGAGACGTTCAGCGCTATTCTGTCGCCAAATTGCGTGGACGCCAAGAATAGGTGTTATATTTGAGACCAAGGCCACTGATTACCACTAAAAACGAGTTTTCGGTCAAAACAATTGTTGTGACCTTCTTGAGTTTGCTTATTGGGTTGTCCGGGGTCCGTGGTACGCATCGCTGTTACGAAGATGTGAGATTCCGCTCACACTGCCGACCAAATGGTCGGCCACCTACAACCCGAAAAAGTCAAAAAAAATTTTTCGCTCAAAACTTGCTCCTAGGGGTAATCGACAGCCCTGATCACGATTCTAGACTTTATTTTCGGTTCCAGTGCCATCTGGCAACGACACAGTGCCGAAGAGCTGAGTCTGTATACAAACGAATTTCGAACGAAAAAGCAGTTTTGCTCCATAAAAGCAGGATTGTTCAGTTTATCGTGAATGTTTCTGTTAGGACCAATTATTTAGACAAACGCGGATCCAAAAAATGAAAAACTGTAGAAAAGCAAAATATTGTTCTCGGTGGGATCCGAACCGTCGACCTATTTTTTACGTTTTTTTTTTATTCGCAGAAGCGCGCAGCGAAAATGAACCTTAGTTTTGAGGTCCTTGTGTGTGCCCCTACAATATGCACAAGACCATTTTGAAAAGCTCACCACGCCCTGAACGACCTCCCTTGTCAGTCGCTTGAACCAACGTGACCTCCTCCTAAGGGGGCATCCTTTTCTGGTCACAGGCATCACAAGCTTTCAGCTGCTTCTGCTTTTTGAGAGCTTAGATTAATTGCAAAAAAATTGATGTCGAAAAAATATCATTTGTATTGCTGGGACACTCCATTTCAATGAACTAACAATTGGCAATAATAGAGAAACATAAAGTACGCAGAAAGTTATCTCTCAAGTGGCAGAGACTCATTTAAAAATATGCCACCTTCCACAGAAAATTTTGTTAAGGAAAGAACGACCTAATTTAAAAATATGCCACCTTCCACAGAAAATTTTGTTAAGGAAAGAACGACATTACTTGCAGGCCAGCCAGAGATGCCATTCTTCTCCACTTTAAATACACAACTTTGAACCGAATTCAAGACTTAATTATCTACCCCTAACTAACACCACTGCAATCCCCACCCGTGCAGCCACGCCCACATTCGGCGTGTTGGTGATTTCTCAAATTCTATTTTTTACCTTCTGTTTTTGTGACTTTTTTTTTACACTTTTGTTATTTTGCACATACACACTAGCTGAAAAGGACTATACATCGGCACATGGGTGACTCAGCCGACTTTTTAAATAATTATTACGACTTCTCATAAATTTTTTCAACGTCGTTTTCTCTTCATTCAATGAAGGTGCCCGTAGACGCTCATTTATGCACTGGCCCACTGGACTCCGCTCCTTATCCACGCGCCACATTTGCGACTTTTGCGAAATTCCGGTATTTTTCTTTAAATTTTACATTTTCTACTGCTATGATGCCCAGCCTGCCTGCTATGAGGAGCTCCGCCGTCTTTGAAGAAACCCGTCCACTTCAGAAAACCGTGGGAATCGGCAGTTTGGAGTCTCAGTTTGCAGTTGCGTATTGTGACACCAATCTTAAATTTGGTCTGGAAAGTCGTGGATTTTGTTCGGAAAGTCGTGAATTAGAATTGAAAATGGTATATATGCTCCTGTATAACAGCGTGTTCTGCTAAGCTGGCGGCTGTTTGGGAAGACACGAGGCTTCTAATCTGTTTTGACTTTTTCATTATTATAGAAGGGTGACCTCATAGGCAGGGATAGCCGAGTGGTTACCAGCGTAGACTCATGTTCACACCCTGAGCCACGAGTTCGATCCCTGCCCAAGGCACAAACCTGCCTAGCAAAAAGTGCAAAAATGGGGACGATACCAGCATCAGGCCCAGGTTGACAGGCCGGCTGATGGAGGAACCCGTCACAACATGAGTTCTGTGGTCAGTATGCGAGGGCTACCAAGGGGTGAACGACCTCGGCCAGAGAAGCTAGTTCGAATTGGGACCTTGAACGTGGGGTCGCTTACCGGGAAGTCTCGTGAGGTTGCCGACCTCATGAGGCGGAGGAATATTCAAATCCTATGCCTTCAGGAAACGCGATGGAAGGGTGCGAAAGCCCGCGAAATTGGAGAAGGTGTCAAGCGTGGAGCAGACACCAAACGGAATCCTCGGCCTGTACTCAGGAGAGCGCTCAGGAACGTAACGTTCCGAAGCACCTGCTCTCCATAGTGAAAGATTTGTACGGTGGGGCTAAAGCAGCTGTAAGCACTCCGCACGGCTTGACGAAGGAGGTACATCACGGTTGGGGTACACCAACGATCAACCCTCGGCCCGTTCCTCTTCCTCGACTCTAGATGTCATTGCAAAAGAACTCATGCAGGGACCACTGAAAACCATCCTTTACGTGGACGACATCGCCCTGACAGCGGACAGCAGGAAAGAACTCCAGGACAAGATGCAGCGATGGCAGGATGTGCTCGCTGAAAATGGAATCCGGCGTAAAGAAGACCAAGTTCCTGAGCTCCGAAGAGTGTACCGAGCCCATCGTAGATCACCACGACGAGAGCATCGAAAGGGTCGAGGGCTTCCAGTACCTGGGGAGCAACCTAGCGGCTGATGGCAGTGTGGACCACGCGGTGAAGACCCTAATCAACGCAGTCTTGATGAAATGGAAGCAGTCCACTGGCATCCTGTGCGACGGCGGTGCTCGAGAACGTTCAAGGGCAAGTGTACCGGGCGGTGGTAAGGCCTACAATGCTCTACGGCAGTGAGTGCTAGCCTACCTGCAAAAACCATGAAAGGGAGCTCCACACAGCTGAAATGAGGTTGCTGAGATGCCTGCGGCTGGACACGACTCGATAGAGTCAGAAACGAGGACGTCAGGGCGGTCACACAGTCCGCTCCGATCCAGCTGAAGGCACGAGAGCAGCGACTGCGATGGTATTGGCACGGCAGAAGATGCAGTGGATCGGAACAAGTGGCGACGTCTAACACGACAGCGGACCCTGCGACGGCGCGGGACTAATGCTAGGGAGAAGAAGAAGAAGGAGATTGTCATGACGCGAGGAAGGGGCAGGATATCCTTTGTTGGCATGGATATAGCAGTCTGGAGAACTCGTTCAGAGAGGCTGCCGGTTCCATATTTAGGGTGTTCTCCATAATTTTCATTGCTTTTCTCTTCCCTGGAGAGTCATTCAGCGATTGCTGAGAAGGCCTGAGGACCACCCAATAACAAAGGCATTGGAAAGCAATGAAGCGGAGGGTAAGCGACCACGAGGAGCCCCAAAGGAAGGATGGTGGGACGTCATCAACAAGGACTTAAAGAGAGCTCCCGCGATAAAAGTCTCATGGATAGCTGCTTCCCAATTATGAAACAGCAGCCGATAGTAATTACCGCAAAAAGAAGAAAACTTGGCAAGCAAGCGTTCTCAAGAACAACCATAAACAAAATCGCTGCCCTCACAGTTTAACCTCCCTGGGTCTCTGTGCAAGCCCCTAGCTCACAAATCTCTCTATGACAAAGTCTCGAAGCATAGTCGATATCAATCTGTGGCAAAGAAAGAATGCAAAAGAAAACAAACTAACAACGCAGAGGAAAAAACTCTGAGGAAGGAAAAAGGAAATTTTTACAACACGGTGTCTCGAATTTGTTGATTAAGGTAGGCCAGCCTTTCTGTGGGTCGTGTTTTGCATCACGAAATTAGCGTCACTCGTGTTTTTTAGCAGCGTTTCAGCCTCGGCGAATGGTTGATTGAAATGTAATATACCTCCAATGAGTAAACTGTAATGAAGGAGAGCAGAATGATCCAGAGGCGTAGCAATGCCGCCGTCCCAACTAAGGAACAATGAGTGGCCTCGCGTGGAGGACATCTAGGCAAGTAAGGCGGTCCGACTGAGGAGGAGAGTTAGAACTAGGCAGCTTGAGCGGCTATCAGGTCAGGCCTTCCACTGCTTCACAATAGAGTCGCGAATGGTGAAACAGTCTTCTAAGATTGAGGCTAGACTGCTTGCAGGGCAGGCAAAGACGACCACGGAAGCCACTTTGATCGCGGTGGGCTGTCTTTAACTGAAGTGAAAGCCACGGCAGAAGATGCAGTGGATCGCGAACAAGTGGCGACGTCTAACACACAGCGACCCCTGCGACGGCGCGGGACTAATGCTTAGGGAGAAGAAGAAGAAGGGAGATTGTCATGACGCGAGGAAGGGGAGGATATCCCTGTGTTGGCATGGATATAGCAGTCTGAAGAAGCTCGTTCAGAGAGGCTGCCTGTTCCATATTTAGGGTGTTCTCCATGATTTTCATTGGCTTTTCCTCTTCCTCGGAAGAGTCAGTTTAGCGATTGCTGAGAAGGCCTGAGGACCACCCAATAACGAAGGCATTGGAAAGCAATGAAGCGGAGGGTAAGCGACCACGGAGGAGCCCCAAAAGGAAAGGATGGTAGGGACGTCATCAAAAGACTTAACTGAAGTGTAAGCCACGGTAGAAGTGCAGTGGGATCGGAACAAGTGGCGACGTCTAAACACGACAGCGGACCCTGCGACGGCGCGGCTAATGCTAGGGAGAAGAAGAGAAGAAGGAGATTGTCATGACGCGAGGAAGGGGCAGGATATCTTTTTGTTGGCATGGTATAGGCAGTCTGGAGAACTCGTTCAGAGAGGCTACCGGTTCCATATTTAGGGTGTTCTCCATGATTTTCATTGCTTTTCTCTTCCCTGGAGAGTCATTTAGCGATTGTAGGTTAGTATCAGGCTGAAAAAAAAAGTTCTGCGAAATATGAAAGAATCCAGAAAAAAAAATCAAAGGATGGAATCTTTTACCCCTAATTAGTGGGGTGTGTTCCCTGAGGCTCTTGCGGACTTGTATATCATGGCTTCGTAGAGTCTTTCAGAGCTTTCAACGTAACCACCAGCATGTCGTCGACTCTCCAGACTGCACCTACCTGATAACTATCATGCTTCTCGACAGATCCAGTTAAAGGGAAAGTTTTCTGTGGAGTGATTCTGTCCACAAGATTCGCAGAGAACACTCTCCACTAATAGGAGGTAAAAGCATTTCAGTCTTCGATTTTTCAGAGCGTTGTTCATATTTCGCAGAATTTTTCAGCCCGATACTTACCTACAGTAGCGGTAAAAAAACTTGGAACAAGCCCAAGTTGCGCGCTTTTTGATAGTTTTACAAATGATTTTAAATTGCAAAAACTTTGTTTGCTCAAACAAAGTACGCTTAAAATGCTATTCCAAAAAAAGTTCCTTCATTAGATTAGGTATACGGACAAAATTTTGGAGATTATTGCGATACCGCATGCCGCTGCTACTCTGATATTGCACCGGTTTTCAAAATTTCTAATGCTTTGCAATGCATCGGAAGAAGATCACACCAGTCTGAGTGCTCGTTCGTTTCCTCCATTTCTTTTTTTAGAACTCTCGATAAACCAGTGTTGTTCCCAAAGCATAAGAAACTCTGGAAACCGGTCCAATATCAGAGTGGCAGCGGCAAGCCGCATCTCGATAATATTTAGAATTCTGTCCGATAGCGAATTTAATCTACCAACTTTATTTTTAGAATAGCCTTTTCAGGTGTTCTTGGTTTCAGCTAACAAAGTTTTCATGTGCAATTTAAGAATTGTATGTAAAACTATTAAAAGCGCGCGACTTGGGCTTGTTCCATATTTCTTTCCTGCGACTGTACATTCGATAAGTGACTCTCCAGGGAAGAAAAAGCAAAAAAAAATCATGGAGATTTTCCTATGGAGCCGGCAGCCTCTCTGAACGAGTTCTCCGGACTGCTCTATTTATGCCAACAAATGATATCCTGCCCCTTCCTCGGGTCATGACAGTCAAGGGGAAAAAAAGGAAAACGCGATGTAAATTGTGGCAGAAAATATCCTATGAGTTCTGGTGGGCGGTACTGGGGAGGCGTCAGATTTGCCACTTATGAGGGCCACAGCGCCTTCTTTAGTTATCGTGAAGCCGCTGAAGTGGGATATTTTTAGAGAATGAGGAGCAGTCCATCTGTACAAGGAGGGACGACCTCAACTTGCTTGAGCGCAGGGACCGTACTTTAGGGTGTCTCAAAAGGGCTGTCAGAAAAGGGTACAACATACGGAATGAAGACATCTCAACTGAAAGCACCTAAGGGTTCTGAGAACAACAGCGGGAACCTTGGGGCAAATCGCAAAGCAAAGGATGAGCGCCTTGAGGGAAAGCAAGAAAAAGAGAAAAGGTCACTGCTCGTCGTCGAAATCCTTCGCTTACCTTACAAAGTCTTCTTGGCGCCCACGTGTATTGACGCCAGGAGAGTGCTGAGCCTCTCTTTTAGAGTCAATAGAAAGCATTCAGCGCGGGAAAGATGCTGGTCGCAATCCAGCTGGAAAGGAGTGCATTTTCGTGATCGGTTTCCCGATTTATCTTGAAGATCAAATTTCAGCAACGATCTTGCTCAATGGTGATTAAAAATTGTTATAACTGTAGAGCGCCCACTCATGAGGAATTACCATTTATAATATATCCATAAAAGGTATACATCCGACTTATATTCATGCACAAAACTACGGACGAAAGAGCTGCGAAACCTGAAAATGCAAAACGCCGTACCAAAGGGAAATTGAAGCACCATCCCTTCTCCACTTTCGAACGAGAAAAGCATTAAAGAAACTATCCCAGGGAATCATTCACTTTGAACACATGACACAAGTGAGACCCTACTTGCTACTGTTTTTCTTCTCGATTTCAATAGTACCTCTACAAAGACCCTCCAGTCAGCAACTGGTCAAATTCGCAAGTAATTTGCAGCGCACAGAGGCTCAAATTCAATCAGCTTCCGCAGAGTTCTTTTTAACTCCTTTTTTGATATTCCCAGGGGCGTTCAGAAAAAAAGTAGATGTCAGTTTGATAGCCAATACATGTGCCCCTACATCACGCAGAAAAAGTTTTCAAAAAGCTTCTGAACGACCTCCCTCGTAAGCGAGTCTTTCAACACTTCTAGTAAAATTCCTCACCTAGTTCCTATCGTAGTGGTTCCGATAGGAAACTCTTTGAAAAGAGCACTTTCCTGGAAAGAACCATTTTCATGTACATCCATTTTTAGTCATCTTGCACATTGCCTGGATCCGAAAAAGTTCTGTCTTTTCTTGAACTGGCTCAAAGCCAGCTCTCCGACCACTCAGCCATGCAGCTGCTAGTTCAATCCCTCCTCACTTGTTGAAGTTGGGGTACTACTGACCATGTTGAAGATTTTGGAAAGAAAAACTACGATACTCCGCTCAGAGGACTGCTCTGCAAATCTGGCAAGCAGATCCGGGATCAGAACGCCGGAGGAAATTCTGTCACATGCGATGCTCTCCATACTCAACGATGTTCCAGGGCACTGCTGTTACGCTTTTGAACTGGAACCACCTGCGCTGCTAAGCGATGTCAAGAAATTCTTTCCCTGAGTTCGACTAAACCACAAAGATTGAGATATTGCACAATTTTATGAATAAGGATTTCTGCCAAGACGACCGCTACTTTTGTTACATTTACGCTAAATGGTCATTTTCAGCTAACACTGCTCTCAGTTTCTACTGGCCGGAACCATCCGCCAGACTCGCCACTGCCAATTTCCACAAATACTGTTGGAAAACCCACGGACAACGTGATTCTTTCGGCAAAAAGCACGCAGGAGGCGTACGTGCTTCTCACAAAAGCCAAGGTTTCAAAAGCTACGTATGATCATGATTATCAGAGAATTCCATTCAAACAATGGTGCCAGTCCAGCTCCTTATGGCGATTTCAGACGTAAATCAATGCAGAAGTATTTGGAATCCCATGGGGCACCAAGAAGACGAAATAGTGACAGTCTTCACAGATTCAATCAAAGGCAAATGTGCAAAACTTCTGGTGTAGGAACAACAAGCCTCCATTCAGGATCATCATGAAAATGACACTTCCCTTACGCTACAAACGGAACTGTTCCTCCAACCATGAGAGCTCCGAAATCATTATTAGGAATGAGACACTCCTTGTTTGGCCCAACATCAGAATATTGTCCAAAAAAAAGAAGGAGCTCTTGAAGGAGAAAGGGAAAAAAAACTAACGCATCTCGAAGAGCAGCTAGCGTGAAAAGTGGAAAAACTCAGCAAAGTTGCTACCGCGATTCCATTTTCTACAGCTCATACGCAACTGCTACATGTGCATACATTGCGGAGAACGGTAGATCGGTGCTAGTGTTTGGAAATGCGGGATGTGACGTAGTGAAAATCTATCATAAGGAAGAATTGGGAAGACGATCTCTGTGGTTCCAGATTCCTTCTGTGAAGTGGTTTCCATTTCAAAATGTGCTCGTTCCGCGAAAGGTTCTGATGCGCACATCTCGGGCACATGGAAATGTATGTGGGAGAGAATTGCAGCAAGGACTGACTGAATGCAGGGTACTGTCTTCCACCGTGCGGTGTAAAGAAAGGAGCCCCATCCACGCTGCACCTCAGATACACCACACTGTGTTTTGTTGAATAAAGACGAACTTTATGTGGAGCAGTTGAAATGCCATTCAAGGAAAATGGGGGCTGCACTCGCAGGAGAGTGTAGAGCTCATGGTGGAACTGTATTTCCTAACAATACCATAGTTCTGGGCCGCAGGTACAATTCTGCAACTGGAGTTGTAGTTGTACAAACCTCTCAAGATTGCCTGACGACTCTTGATAGTCTTAACCATTGCCGGAGTCTCATTTATTCGCTACGAAGCGAGAAATGATACTTGCCATCGTGTCATGTGAGGTGTGCATAGCTTCCTTGGCCCCACTGTCCATGTCCTTTATCACGGGGACGAAATTTTTCGGAGCGTCGCGTTCTTTAAGCGCTCCGGAGCACGGTCCGGTGGGCGGTCGAACCTTTTTTCAGGGTTCGGGAAGGCTTGGTGGCAGGCCCTGTGTACCTCTTCATCACTTGTCTGTCGATGAAGGTGGCATCAGTGGTGGTTTCTCGGGCATTAAGGCAAACTGCTTCTGCTCACACAGCTTCATGGTATGTGGGGTCAACTTGATGTCGTAGCAATTGGAGCACTACGTCGTGTCTCCCTCCTGTTTGGAGATGAAGGCGATTGGGCTACTTCTCCAAGCATCCGGCGCCCTTCCTTCGGCCGTTGTGTTATTCAATAAGTGGAACAAGCAACTTATCAATTTCAAGGGTCTTCCACGCTTCAACCGGTACTTGTTCTGGACCCACTGCCTTCCCACACTTCATTCTTGCTTACTCTCCGCAGACCTTATTTACTATTCAGAGGGGATAGGATCTGTCATCGCCTTTATCTGTATGCTGTCTTTGCGGGTAAATCCGTCTTTATTCAAATTCTTTGCAACCCACTTCTAAGGAAACCAGACTTTGGCTGGTTACCGTTGTATCCTCCCCAGTTTTCTACACTGATCCTGTGTGACACGATATCGGCTTCATCGAGTTGGAGGACGAATTGATCTCCTTCTCGACCCTACAGCTTCTCGTACGGGTCGCCCAGTTCCTTGCTGTTCGCCTTGAGTCGCTTACAGTTCTTGTAGGCAGCGAGATCTAGTCCTTGTCTTTTTCCAGCGACTGTTTGCTTCCTTCTTCTGCTTATACTATATGCTGGACGTCCTCTTTGACCTTGCTTTGGCTGCTCCGGTCTCACCTCGCGCCTCTGAGACTTCCTTTGCGCGTTGTGGGATAACCTCTGCTGGATTCAGGTCTCCTGGGCTGACGGGTGTGAGTCTAGGAGCAAGTATCGTTCAACGGAGACTATCCTTCTCCACTTTATGCATTTTCCACCACCGGAGTTGCCAGTTCTCCACTCGATCGTTACTCTCGTTTCTCGAGGGAGAGCGGGGAGGTCTGCGGCGGTGTCTGGCAGGGGCGCCCTGTGCTGAGAGCCGAGCTCTCGGGCGAGCAGTACCTTGACATCCTTGACGGTTTTGAGAGACGGAGCTCTCAATGATACCATGTTGATTTCCGTTTGTCTCTCTTCTCTGCTGTCTTCTGGATCTTTCTTTTCGCGAGGTGCAAATGGTTAAGCGTGGGCTGCGGCTAGACCAAAGTTCTGTTCTTTTTCAGTGTTCCTTGCTCCTGTTCCTCTGTTTTCCTGCGCCCTTTCTAGAAGCCCCTCTGTCCCTATGTACATGTCACCAGCTGCGGCGGGATGATCACCTTCCAGGATCGATCTTATGGGGTCGTCCGGGGTCAGATGCAATGCTTCCTTCAGCACGAAACAACCGGATTGCAGTGGGTTCATGGCACTATTTTCCACTGCCTACTTCGTGTCTATTCTCGTTCCCATTATTCGATCATTGGTCCTGTTCGCAGAAGCGACGCAGTCCTTGATGGATCCTAATACGGCTATGGCTACCACCAATCCGTTCGGTGTCTCTTCCATTGTAGGGAGACTTGACCCCTTCTCCAATTATGCGGGCCATAACTTCTTTCCTGCGCATTTTCTGAAAGTAAAGAATTCGGGAATTCCTGCTTCTCATAAGGTCAGCAACCTCTCGGAACGTCCTGGTGAGCGGTCGCACGTTCAGGGTCCCTGTTCAAACAAGCTTCATTGGCCAAGGTCGTTCACCCCTCAGGAGCCCTCGCATTCTGCCCACACATCAACAACGATACTTTTGTCACTTCTGGTCATTCTTCTTGTGACAGGGTCCTGAAAAGGCCAGCATGGCAACCTGGCTTCGATGCTGGTATCGTCACCATTTTCGCAATTTTGCATGGCATGGCTTGCTCCTCGGCAGAGATCGAACTTGTGACCTAAGTGCAGGCATGAGACTATACCCACTGAACCACTCTCCTCTTGCCTTGCATCTGCAGCGAGCTCACGAATCAAAACCAGCGACGGACAAATTTTCACTGTAGAAGTACTGCAGTAAAAATATTTCTAATTCGATGTAGGTTTTAGCTCTAAATTATGTCTGAACGAAGTTATGCCCGACCCATCAAGTGAAGGGACACACCCAAAATGGCGGGGTACTAGAACGCGGCTGTACTTCCGGTGTCATAGGAAATGGACTGTGCTTCCGGTGTCACTGAAAAGTCCATGCAGCTACACGGTCTAAGGAAAATTGAGAAGGGGTTGTAAGGGGTTGACCCATTAGGTGGAGCAGGCGCCACTCGAAATGGCGGGGCGTACTCAAGATGGGCAGTGCTTCCCAAAAAATGTGGTAGCTCGGTCCCTGAGAGAGTTTAGAGATTGCAAACTAGTCCATGGGGAAGGCAAACATCTGGCGAAAGTCCGTCATATCTTCGGTGTGCTGTGACCCGCCCACAGTGGGAGGGGCGTGACCTCAAACGTAAGGTATTGATTTAAACAGATCGTAGTTCGGTCCTAGAGCACTACAAAGAGGCGAAAAAGGGGATTATTGTCCCAAGTGGTCAGCGGTTGAGAAGTGCGTGCCACATCCGTTGTGCGTGGAGCCTGCATGGGGTAGGCAGAGTCTGCTTTGAAAATTCCGCGAAACGGACCCCAGAGCAGTCCAGACGCCGGGAAAAAAGTGTATAATGTCCGTGAATGGGTCACCCGTTGAGAAGTGCGAGGCACATCCGTTGTAGTGGAGCGTGCATGGGGTGGGCAGAGGCGACTAATAAAGAATTGCAAAACGTTTCACGAGCAGTCCAGACACAGGCAAAAGGTTAAGTAGTTGATGTTGCAAGTCCTCGGCTATTGAAGTGAGATAGACACGACCCACTATGGCGAAGCAGGTGTCGAGGTGGAGGGCCCAAAATCAAAAATTCACGAGTGCTCGCAGAGCGGCATATGCACCGCGGGACAGTGGACTGAAGGTCACAAGGGGTTAGTGGATTGGAATGGGGCAGATATTCTCGAAATGGAGCGCGACCGTGCTCGAGATGGGCGGGCTTGCTTCGAGATTTTATATTTCGGACCTGAGTGACTTTGGGGATCACAAAAAGTCGTTGGAGAAAAAAAAACATGCACGCGAAGGTTGAGTGTGTCTGTAGTGTATAGGGGCCCGTCCACGGTGCGGCTGCGCGTGCCTTCATGCAGGAGCTACCTACTTTCACTGAGCTTCAGTGCATCGGTAGATATGCACTTAACCACCGGTCGTATAAATGCACTCGCTAACTAGTCGGCCCCGGGCTGACCGCCGACGCACCTCCTCTTTGATACGCGCCCCCGGCCTTTGACGGGCGGCGCGTAGCTCCCTCTGCTCTAGCTGCTTCGGTACCTTTCAATGCACGACTGAAACCCGGTTTTCTGTCATCTCTGCCCTCATCAATGCTTCCTTGCCATATTGTCATGCACATAAGTAGATGCTGAAAATATTTAGGTTGTCCGGAAAGTTTCTAGCGTTTTGGGTGCTTAACTTTAACACGATCATAACTTTCTTAACACTTCATCGGATTTAATCCAAATAAGCAGCCATTTCGAATCAGCACACTTTTGCCAATGTGGCAGCAGTCGAGAAATCCCATCAAAGAAAAACTGGTGGTCGAGAAATCCACGAAAAGTGCGAAGGTCTTTTTTGCGCTGGTCCTGTTTGATGAAGTATTTCTCAGCAGGAAAGTTCTGAAAATGTCTGAAAAGGTGACAGTCGGTTGGTGAAAGGTCTAGAGGATATGGTGGGTGGAGGTAGAACTTCAACTCCCAATTCGTTCAATTTATGGATAGTGGATTTGTGAAAACGTGGGCGGGCGTTGTCATGCAAAAGAATCGCGACCTCTTTCTTTTGATAAAAGGTGTGGCTGCAGCTAAAAAATATGTCGTATACATTTGGTCGGTTTGTTCACAGTTAGGGTTCTGCTGTGATGGTTTTGCCTGGTGATGAAAAGTTATAGTGGATTACAACAGCCGATGACCACCAAACCTGACCAGAATTTTTTTCGCGAGGGTTCGGCTTTGAAAAATTACCTCGCCGTGGTTTCCCGTTCAAATCACGCCTCACTGTCCGGAAACGTCTCCTGTTATCATAACATGATCCATTTTTCATCACAAGGTGACAAAATCCGTTTAGAAACAGGGTCAATTCTTTTTGCGCAAAAGCAGTGAAGAAGGAACCTCGAGACGTGCGCGATTCCTGCTGGTCACTCCGATTGTGGGGCACCCAATTGTCGAGTTTTTCACCTTCCCAATGCGTTCCAGCCACCTGCCAAGCAGTGGATGTGCAAACGCCTAACTATTCTGCTATCTCTCAACTGCAACTGTCTGGGATAGATCAGCATCACGAAATCCCTCTACAAATCCTCGTCAGAATTGCTTTAGGTCGATCGCTATCTGAGGTTCACCTTCAAGGCCTGAAATTTCCAGAACGACATTTGTTGAGCCATTGCGGCACAGTGCTTTCTCTAGCACTATTGGGCACCTCCACACCTGCGTAATGTGATTTGAGCGTTTCGATTGCGGATGCTCCCCTTATACGCCGAAGAAAAAAATCGTCCGAAGTGCTCTTTGTCACATGCTTGAAAAAATTCTTGAAAAAAGAGGCGTTTATCAAGCCAATGGTGAAACGGCAATTATATCATCAGATACGCAGAAATTCTCCTACAGGATGTGCTACTGAGAAGTCAAGGCAGAATGAGTTTTAAATCACAGTCGAATGTACAAAGCATTAGGTGACAACAAAACGCTAAGAACTTTCCGGCACAACCTTGGAGCAGGCGCACTCGAAATGGGCGGGGCGTACTCAAGATGGGCAGTGCTTCCCAAAAATGTGGGTAGCTCGGTCCCTGAGAGAGTTTAGAGATTGCAAACTAGTCCATGGGGAAGGCAAACATCTGGCGAAAGTCCGTCATATCTTCGGTGTGCTGTGACCCGCCCACAGTGGGAGGGGCGTGACCTCAAACGTAAGGTATTGATTTAAACAGATCGTAGTTCGGTCCTAGAGCACTACAAAGAGGCGAAAAAGGGGATTATTGTCCCAAGTGGTCAGCGGTTGAGAAGTGCGTGGCACATCCGTTGTGGGTGGAGCCTGCATGGGGTAGGCAGAGTCTGCTTTGAAAATTCGCGAAACGACCCCAGAGCAGTCCAGACACCGGGAAAAAGTGTATTAATGTCCGTGATGGGTCACCCGTTGAGAAGTGCGAGGCACATCCGTTGTGGGTGGAGCGTGCATGGGGTGGGCAGAGCCGACTAAAAGAATTGCAAAACGTTTTCAGAGCAGTCCAGACACCGGGAAAAGGTGAGTAGTGATGTGCAAGTCCTCGGCTATTGAAGTGAGATAGACACGACCACTATGGGCGAAGCAGGTGTCGAGGTGGGAGGGCCCAAAGTCAAAAATTCACGAGTTGCTCGCAGAGCGGCATATGCACCGGGGACATGTGGACTGAAGGTCACAAGGGGTTAGTGGATGGAATGGGGCAGATATTCTCGAAATGGGCGCGACGTGCTCGAGATGGGCGGTGCTTGCTTCGAGATTTTATATTTCGGACCTGAGTGACTTTGGGGATCACAAAAAGTCGTTGGAGAAAAAAAAACATGCAGCGAAGGTTGAGTGTGTCTGTAGTGTATAGGGGCCCGTCCACGGTGGGCTGCGCGTGCCTTCAAGCAGGAGCTACCTACTTTCACTGAGCTTCAGTGCATCGGCAGATATGCACTTAACCACCGGTCGTATAAATGCACTCGCTACTAGTCGGCCCCCGGGCTGACGCCGACGCACCTCCTCTTTGATACGCCCGGCCTTGACGGGCGGGCGTAGCTCCCTCTGCTCTAGCTGCTTTCGTACCTTTCAATGCACGACTGACACCCGGTTTTCTGTCATCTCTGCCCTTCATCAATGCTCCTTGCCATAATGTCATGCACAGTAGTAGTGTTGAAAATATTAGGTTGTCCGGAAAGTTCTTAGCGTTTTGGGTGTTCAACTTTCAAACGATCGTAACTTTTATACTCATCGGATTTAATCCAAATAAGCACCATTCGAATCAGCACACTTTTGCCAATGTGGCAGCAGTCGAGAAATCCCATTCAAAGAAAAAAGTGGTGGTCGAGAATCCACGAAATGTGCGAAGTCTTTTTTGGCCTGGTCCTGTTTCGATGAAGTATTTCTCAGCAAGGAAAGTTCTGATAACATGTCTGAAAAGGTGACAGTCGGTTGTGAAGGTCTAGAGAGATATGGTGGGAGGCTAGAATTCAACTCCATTCGTTAATTATGGAGATAGTCGATTTGTGGAAAACGTGTGGCGGGCGTTGTCATGGCAAAAGAATCGACCCTGTCTTTTGATAAAGAGGTTGGACTGCAGCTACAACATATTATGTCGTGTACATTTGGTCGGTTTGTTCACAGTGAGGGTTCCTGCGGCTGTGATGGTTGCGCGCTGGAGAAAGTATACGTCGGATTACAACGAGCCGATGACCCACCAAACCTGACCAGAATTTTTTTCGGCGAGGGTTCGGGGGCTTTGATAGAATCACGTCGGGTGGTTCCGCCGGTCCACAAAGATCCCACGACGACTCGCCAGCCCGCGACGCACCAAGATGTCCGAACGAGGCGTCTCCTGTTATCTGCATAACATGATCGCATTTTTCATCACCAGGTGACAAGATCCGTTTAGAAACCGGGTCAATTCTTTGTCGCAAAAGCAGGTGAATGAAGGAACCTCGAGACGTGCCTCGATCCTCGCTTGTCACTCCCCGATGTGTGGGCGACCCATTGTCGAGTTTTTCACCTTCCAATGCGTCCAGACCAATGCCCCGAAAGCATCAATACAGAAGCAGTGGATTTGCAAACGCCTAACTATTCTGCTATCTCTCAAAACTGTTTGGGATAGATCAGCATGCGAAATCCCCCTCAATCCGTCAGTCAGAATTGCTTTAGGTCGATCGCTATTTGTGAGGTTCACAACTTCAAGGCTTGAAATTTCCAGAACGACATTTGTTGAGCTCATATGCGGCACAGTGCTTTCTCTAAGACACTATTGGGGCCAGACCCTCCACACCTGGTTAATTTTTGTTGAGCTTTCGATGCGGATTGCCCAATTTATAGGCCGCAAGAAAAAAATCCGTCCGAGAGTGCTTTTTATCACATGCTTGAAAAATCTTTGAAAAAACGAGGGCTGTATCCAAGCAATGGTGAAACGGCAATTATACTATGAAAGCAATCAATCGGCAGAAATTCTCTAACAGGATAGTGCTACTGGAAGATCAAGGCAGAATGAAGTTTAAATCACATCGAATGTACAAAGATTAGGTGCAACAAAACGCTAAGAACTTATTCCCGGACTAACTAAAGCAGGTGTGATGGTGTTGGTGAGGGAGTGTTGGTCATCTGTTCAGATAGAAGAAAAGCTGCATACCAGTAGGGTATGTAAACATGTGAAAGAACGTAAGCGCGGCTAAGTCGGGCCGTTTCACAGAAGGAGGCGCGTCAGCCGGTGAGCCGACTGGTAGTAATCAACAGCAGGAAAACTGATCTTATCGACGAGAGAAAATCTTTAAGTTTCCCAATTCGTGTGGGTCCTTCATTCCACGTTATGAACGGAGCCGTCTTTACTGGAAAGTCAAAAACTCACCTTCATGAAAATGTTTCCGTGTTGTTTTTGGGCCGATGGGTCCACGCAAGCTACACGATAACTCCACTGTACTTTTTGAGAACTTTTCCAGCGTTGAAGGAATCCGGACCCGATCAAAAAAAAACGTTTGTGGATAAAGTTACACACTCTCCAAAAAGGATGGAAGTTCATTGGGAGTCGAACGAGCCTCACTGCAAGAGCGCGCGACGCAGACGCACAACTACAACGGACAAATACATATCTTGACTGCCCATAAGGTGGGGGTGGCGATCGGGCGATTTTCCACGACGTGATGCTTCACCTAATCTTGGCCAGTGTCCCAGATGACAGGCGTACATATATGCAGTCAAGATAATATTAGGCTGATGCATATGCTTTTGACCCTGTGTTTGATCGTTCCGCATTTCGTTTGCATGGATGCTGGTATTTCGTCATCACGTGTGCGTGACCTATGCATCATAGTCTTTTATCACACTGGCTATCACTCACACACCTTGCATTTGCAGGCCGCATGTCGCACAATTACCACTGTGACAGAATGTACCTGCGCCACTGCCTGGTTTTGCTTCACGATTTCGTGCAAAGGAAGCCCATACCAAGCTAGTGCATACATACGGTTAGGACGTCATCTCTTACATGCATGCAAGACTTGGTTCGCCTAATTCAAGAAAGAAGATTTCTCTCTGCAAGATGCTCCGAAGTCGGGTCGGCCGATGGAGTTGGATGGAAGTACTACGTTCCACCGTCGAGGAGGACCCGTACCTAACCACCGAGGAAATGGCGACCATGCTCGGCTATGATCAGTCGACGTTTGTACGTGGACTAGAAAAGCTCGGCAAGGTAAAAGCTTGGTCGATGGTCCCACATGAACTATCCGCTTAACCACTCAAGTAGGGTGGTCGCCTGCACCTCTCTTCCCTTTCAAAAGAAGCTCACTCGATGATCACTGGAGATGAGAAGTGGGTCTTCAACGATAACCATGTGAGGAAGCAGCAGTGGGTCGACAAAGGAGAACAGCCAGAAGCACCCCAAAGCCGAACTTCACCCTGAGACGATTCTCCTGTTCTGTTGGTGGTACAGAAGAGGCATGGAGTACTGGGAGCTGCTGGTGAAGGACAGACGATTGACGCTTCCACATACGTTACCCAGCTACGGAAACTGAAAGATCGCGTCGACCGTACACATGGATCGAATGCGGAAATCTACTTCCACCATGTCAATGCCCGACCTCACACCGCGAAGGCGACCCAGGCCGAGCTGGAGAAGTAAGATGGCTGATAGTCGCCCACCCCTTCCCTCCCCCCCCCTTCCCCCCTACAGCCCTGACCTCGCTCCTTCTGACTACTGGCTGTTCAGCCACCTGCAACACTCTCTGGACGGAAGAAAGTTCGAAACAAAGGATCAGGCCAGAAAGGCACTCGACGAGTTCTTCAAGTCCCAACCCCGTCGTTCTGGAAGGATGGAATCGACAAGCTGGCGTCGAGTAAGGATGGTGATGGTGCATACCTCTAATCTTCAGGCTGGTTCACTTTTGAGATATTTACAAAAAAAGTCGGGGTTAAAAACATATGCATCAACCTAATGCATTGGCGTTGAACGGTTACCGTTCCCAAAACTGATTGTGAGCTCGACGGCGGATTTATACAAAAACACTGACAGCGTGAGCATAACAGCGGGAGAGCGAGGACAGCACAAGGAAAAGTCGATGCGTTCCCTACACTCTGTCCTGCAATTTCCACCCAACATCGCCTGTGGAATTACAAATCGTTAAATATGTAGCAACTGTAATAGAGCTTGTTTTTCACCCACGTGTTCTCACAGTTACTGTTAATCTTTCTTGTTTGGAAGGAAACCATTTTTCTATGGATTTGCATAGAAACAACATGTTCTCAACGATATTTTCAATTTTGGACTGCCGCTGTGTGACGCGTTACATGTTTGTTCAAATCGGCATAGATAAATACGCCGTAGAGCTTAGCGGGCGAACAGCAGTGGCTTTTACAGCGCAGTAAGTCACACGTTGCTCCCATAGTTTGGACTGACTCGACCTCAGCAACGTATAAGCATCCGAAAATATGTTGAAAGGGATCGGATTTAATCAGGATAGAATTTGTTTTATAAGAACCATTGTCAAAAAAAGTTTTAAGTCGGATTCGAACGCTGACTACGGACAGCTTCCTCCGCAGCAACGAATACGACGTCTCCGAGCAAAACTGTGCGAATTGGAGCGGGAGAGAGAGAAAATCCATCAGAGCAGAGACGGACTAGCAAAAATGAAACAGGTACGTTGCTGAATGTCTATTACTTTTTAAGGATATTCTGCAAGTATTCGTTTCATTTCCAAAAAAAGCTGCATCAAGAACAGCTCGTTAATCATTTTTTGCCCAGGAAGTGCACTGTACCCGCTGTAAACTTTACGGTTCCAGTTTTGGAAGTTTGGGCCAGATCTTAATCGAAATGCGTCCCTGGCGTAGATTTGGGTAGAACTTCCTGGGTTTAGTTTGGACTCCTGACCATGAATGTTAGCGCGAAAACTTATGGCGCCCTTGCCAGTGGAAAACACTCCATAGCATTGAGCCTTCCGAAAAAATCTCTGTGGTGGTAGTTCCATGTTGAACACGAATTTCACATCCGCTCATCGCAAAATGGTATGATGTCAGAGTGTGAAGATGTTTGTAGAGCGGGTGCATGGTATCGAATTCCACTACCATGCGGAGTGTATAGGGTTTGCGTGTTCAAGCAGACCCTATACACTCGGCACTGTGGAAATACGAGGAAATTCTGTGAACGGAGGTGTTTTCCTAGTGCAAAAAGGTTCTTTTTTCAAGTTCAGTGGTTCAGTTACTATCATAGATAGATTTCCAGCTAAATCGAAACCTTGACCAAAAGTACGGATTGCCAGATCGTGAAAGGTGAGTGGGGGCGCGTTCCTCATTGCGGTACGAAGGGAACATTTTGCATTATTCTGCTCCAATGTCACAACAAAATATTGGGTTGGCCCATAAGTAATGGCGTTTTTCCTCACTCAAAATATCGCGCTGAAGATGAAATGTTTTGCTATTGGGTTTTATATTGTTTTGCAGAGAATTCTTTGCTCTTTGAGATAACGTTTAGTTTTCCTGGAGATTTTATTTACACTAATATTTAAGCGCTCAAACTGGATTGTCAGGTGACAAAAATGAGCATTTTCGACAGCATCTCTTTTTTACCTCTAATTAAAAACTAAAACAGCATAGGCCCAATTGCTAGGTATATGGCCAAGAAGCTCTCCCTTTCAGAAATGCTTACAAAGGTTCAACCGAATAAAAGATTTGATTTTCGACCTCACAGACAAGCATTGAACCTAATGCACTATTGAGTCCAACTGAGAGCTTACTAAATCATAAACAAATAACCAATAATAATAGTAAACAATCATAATGATAATGAATACTAATCTTTCCTTGATCAAATATCTTACAAGTTTCGATCTTCTTCTGTAATTTGAAAGGTAAGATAAAGTGCAAAAAGCTGTTGTGGAAAAATCTTTTCTATGTCGACCCGACACTCCATTTCAGTAGAATAAAACGAGAGAAATAAGAAATAGTAGGAAGGCAATTAAAATCTCCTCTCATAGAGCGGAAAATTATCTATCGAATAGCATAGAACGTGGTGGAGGCGATCCCCACATTCCATATAAAAAGTTGTGTAAGAAAAGATAACGGCGATCCACTCGGTCGGAACCACCCTAATCACCTACGGATCTCGACCAGCTGGCTATTTTCTTAAGAACTGCAACTTTATATTATGAATCTAAATCCAAACAATAGTTCAGTTTCGTTCCAGACAGGAGAACTGTTGGATGTCCTTCCTAAAGTGTTGACGTCATCCTGTATCATGTTTTATATATCTAGGCTAGCGTGCGAAAGGATAGAATAATGGAGCGAGATCCAGCAAATACGCAAGATCAAGCAGGGCCGTAGAGTCATGCTCCGTAAACGTGTCTCGTGTTTCACATGAATAGGCGGTAGCATCATAAGGAGGCCCCTATTTCCAATGAGAATTTTGCTGTTACCGCTGTTAGCATTCGTCACTATATGTAATACAGTCGACCGGAGTGTTGGCCTGTCAGTATCATGCTGCACGTTGTCAAGTTCTCGTTCACTGAGAGTTCTGATTCGCATCCACCCAATGCATCCTTTCTGGTGTGATTTGCGTGGAGCACAGCTATTCTGTCTTTATTGATCGCCTTAAACAGCTATTCTGTCTTTCTTGATCGCCTTAAACCGGATGAGACGACCTTCTTGCAAGAAACTCTTTGCACACACTGACACATCGTCTCTTAGACTCCTTCACCGGTTCATGATGCATAGACCTAGCTCATAGAGTTTGTCCGCTTTTGGAGTGCACGTCTCATTGCAGAACTGTGCGGTATCCCGTCTTGAGGTTTGCGGCTGGCCAAGAACCAGAATAGAAAGGGTTAGTGCAGTTAGATTTGGCATTATGCAAGTGAGCATGTAGGGAATAGTCATGGTTTAATTTCATCGATTTGAAGAGAACCTGTGACAAAACAAAAAACTGATCAGTGTGGAACTATGCGACATAGCAAAGTATTGCAGAATGTTACGACATACAATACTGATCCTTGGCGGTAAGGCATATGACCAAGCGTGGGCTGGAGCGCCGCCATAGCAAACTGTTCCATCGTTGGTACAATCTTGAGCCTGGAACAATTGATGGGTAGGCTGCCTTAGCGGCCCTCCAATCCGCGCCCCTCCACACGCCCTATCGTTTGCAGGGATCATGACTGTAGCAAAGCACACCACATATTTTTCAGTTCCTTGAAATTACGTCAATACGTATCACAATTTTAATGCTACATGCATACAGTAGCACCTAAAGATTCGTGTTCGGCAGAACCGTTTCTTCGAGCGAAATGCGCTGTTCCTTCCTGATCATCGTTTTCGTGTCTGCGCAGCCACGATAAGGCAGGTTCAGACTCCGACGGAGGCGCTTCGGTCGCGCGTCTGAGCGATCGGCATACGAATGCGTCGATCGCTTGAGCGTACGATCGCGTCGCTCGCGCTAGCGTACGATTGTGTAGCAAAATCGCGTTCAAAAATCGACTGGACGGACGCTAATTCACAGCCCTATTTGCTTACTTTTTCCTTCTCTCTACTCCCATTAGCTTCTAGCTTGTTTAGTTCATCTTCCTGCCACTGTTCTTTTATCTTTCCTAATGTTTATCGATTGTTATGCTTTACCACCTCTAACACATTGAACCTTTTCAGATACATTTAAATTTTTCAGATGTACGGCTGTGTTGTGTGCGCGCGCACTTTCCCTATTTCTGAGGTGGGTTTTCAAGTTTATTCTAGCTTTGGTTATCTTTTCCATTCTTTTCAATCATGTTATGTTAAGCTTGGTCGGCAGTTCAGTAGTTCAGCAAAAAGATAACCAAAACTACAATAAACTTGAAAAACCCACCTCAGAAACAGGGAAAACGCGCACTAACAAGGTCCATCCGAAGAATTTTAATCTATCTGTCAGGTACCCATGTAGGTCTCAGTTGTTCCCAGCTCTGTTTTTGCAATGTATACATGTTTATTGTTATTTTATGTTACCCCTCGATGTCGATCGATGCATGGTTGACTTTGGTAGCCGACTGTGCCTGTACTGCTCGGCCTCGGCACGGAGGAACACCGAGCGAGGGAAAAGCTGGGAAATTCGCTCGCCAATCAAAACACTCCGCGCCCAATGGGCGAAGCTAAGGGCGCTGTATAAGCGCGAGAAGGCCGCAGTCGGTGGAGTGTCTTCAGTGTGAGAGAGAGAAAGGAGAGAGGTGAATCCTCCCTACTACTTCCAGTAAGGCAGTGTATAGCTTTTGGCAAGCTATACCTGCTAGTCGTGACATACCTAGCCTAGTCGAGCGGTCGGCTCGACACAAGCAAGCACCGCAGGATACGGACGGTACCCTGGGCAAGCCCCCCCCCCCTCCTCGATAGGGCACATGCACACCACACTCCCATGCATTCGGGCCCAACCGCGTGTCGGAGCCGCAAGACTTACAGACCATGTGTACACATATTGTAGGTTGTATTATTCTCGTTGTATTAGGCTGTTCGGAAAGTTCCCAACGTTTTGAGTGTTTCACTTTAAACGATCATAACTTTCTTGATGCTCATCGGATTTAATTGAACTAAGCTCCTTTCGAATCAGCACACTTTTGCCAATGTGACGCCAGTCGATAAATCCCATCAAAGAAAAAACTGGGTGGTCGAGAATTCACGAAATCCGCGAAGCTTTTCTGCTTGGTCCTGATTGATGAAGTATTTTCCAGCAAGGAACTTCTGAAAATGTTTGAAAAGATGATAGACGGTTGGTGGAAGGTCTAGAGAATATGGCGGGTGAGGTAGAACTCCAACCCGCAATTCCTTCAATTTGTGGATAGTGATTTGTGAAACGTATGGGCGGGCGTTGTCATGCAAAAGAATCGGACCCTTTCTGCTGACAAGTGCTGGCTGCAGCTGACGCAATTGTCGCACATTTCGTCGATTGTCTGATTGTGATGGTCTCGAATGCGGGTTGACCCAATTGTAGTTGAAGAGAAATTCGTCCAAAGTTGCTCTTTTGACATGCTTCAAAAGGTCTAGGAGAATGGGGGTTTATCAAGCATTGGTGAGACGGCAATTATACCGTCAGATAGCGCAAAAAATTCTCTTCAGGACTGGACAGAAGAATGAGTTTTCAATCAGCAATGTATGTACAAAAAATAGTAACAAAAACGCTGAGAACTTTCCGGACAACCTTAATTACACAGGTAATCCTATGTGGCGTCAATAGGAGGAAAAACCAGAACAGCACAAAAACCAAATAATCGAAACAGCGCTACTAGAACTTAATGGGTGTGGAAAAAAGCTGCTATGAAAAACCATGAATGCGTATGAACAAACTGGTATAAAAAACCGTGAATCTCAAGCGAAAGAAAAGAGTGAATACTGATCAGATGAGCGATGCTTGCAAAAGGTTGAGTCTAACAACATTGTGTAGATGAAGAATCTTGTAAAGGAAGATTAGATCAAATTTTTCCTTCTGAGAGCTAGAGTCTCATTATTGAGGTTAAGGTTCCGCACCTCTGTGTTAGATATTTGTTCACACTTATACCCCAGCGCTCTCAAGAAAACCTTTCTGTTGAAGTTATTTTGTACCCTTTCTGAAGCGTTGATACTTTTTCGCTTTTTTGAATTATAAACTACAGTCCCGTGCTCCAACAGAGGCCTAATGTAAGTCTTGTATGCTTTGCATAATACACGGGAATCCTTGTTTAGAAGTGACTTGAGCATGTTGTGTAAAACAGCGGTTGGTTTAGATGCGATTTGCGAACAGTGTGCGTAAAACGTTATCACTGCGAATAAGGAAACCAAGGTCTCTAATTTCTTTGACGTCATCCAAACATACCCCTTGAATCGAATACGAGGACGTGCTGTCAACTTTACCCATTCGTAGCACCTTGGTTTTCTCACTAGATGGAGTTAAGCCCCATTTTGGCCCAACTGCTAACCCCATTGATGGCCGCTTGCAACAGCACTTTGTCACAGTCAGATGAGATCGGGTGATACATATATTTTGATGTCATCAGCAAAAGCAACACACTTCGCTCTTCTAGATGCTAAAAGGCGCGGTAGTTCAAACGTAAATATATTGAAAAGAAGGGGAGACAAAACGCCTCCCTGCGGCACGCCACTGAGCACTGGCCAAGGTTCGAAAAACCTCAAACTCAGCATTAAAGCGCACAAGATAAACTGTATCAGTTGGAAAGGATTGTATCCATTCAGCAATTCTGGAATGAACTTCAACTATCTTGAGTTTAGTTATGATTTTATAGTGAGACACTCTGTCAAACGCCTCCGCGAATTCCAAATAAATCACGTCCGCTCCGATGTCATTATCAAGATACATTGTCCAATCATTGAGCAGCAGCCTGCAGCATGCCCGTTACTGTTGATTTCCTTTACTGGAAGCCATGCTGGATTTCGGAAATAATTTCGTACTGCTCCAAATGTGTCACGCAACTCTTTTTCAAAAATTTCTCAAACAACCTGGCGAATATTGAAGTTATGCTGACCGATCTGAAGTTATACGGGCAGGAGTAAGGTGGCTTCTTGAGGATTGGGGTTACGAAGGAAAAGCGCCACCTTGTTGGCTCTTCAGCTCTTATAAAACTCATTAAAGAGGCAGCCAAGGGGTCCATAGACTATGTGCGCTACCTTTTCAAGGAGAACCAGTGGGTTATGATCAGGTATATCCGAATCTGGGCCATCGAATCAGCAACTTATATATTTCATCCTTGTCGAACCAAAGTGAATCCCTTATCACGGGAAATGATGGTAAAGCATCTAACTCCATAGAATCTTCCTCTTTCTGGAAGGAATCCGCAACGACATTTGCCAGAAGTTCAGCTTTGTCCCGATTTTTGCGAACTTCAATCCCATCCTCCCTGAGAAGAACCCTTAGACCGTTCGATGCGTATATTTTCCCCCCATGTTTGATGCTTCCGATTTCGTTTGCATGGATGCTGGTATTTCACCATCACATGTGCGTGACGGGTGCATGATATGGACTCTTTCATCACACTAGCTATCACTCACCCATTCTGCACTTTCAGGCCACAATGCCTTCGTCGGGGGCTGGGACTTGAAGAAGTAGTCGAGTGCTAAGGCACTCGGCGACTTCTTCGAGTCCCAGCGCCGTCCTTCTGGGAGGATGGAATCAACAAGCTGCCTGACGTTGGCGTCGAGTAATGGATGGTGGGCCTCTAAAAGCCGTAAATATCTCGTATTTATCGCCTTGTCTTTGAGGTTTTCGAAACTGAATAACGTCCGCCACTAGCCACCATTCCGCAGCGCCCGCAAGGTCCACTTCGAGGCCGAGGTGGACGCTACGGAGCGGCCCCGGCTTGACATGGGGGCCAAGCCACCTCAAAACGTCGATGTTGTAAATATGACAAGCGACCAAGATAGAGGTGCCAATGGAGATTCAAGAAGCGGAACAGGCTGCACAAGAGGTCAGCTATTGGAAAAGTCTCCTGACGTCGTTATCACGGATTGTGGACCAGGAGCTCAGCGCTAATTTCGGCACCCTTACCAAATGTAGACGGCATAACATTGTCTGCGGTTCGCAGCGCAACCGACGCAGCCATTGCAGCTGTCTCTAATCGACGCTCGAAAATGCTTCTGAGGCGGATCTTCCGGCAGGCAGGATTGGTATCACCCTCCGCCAATTATTACGTGGCTTACCACGGTTAGTGGGGAAAAGCTGCCGAATGGGCCACGTCGCGGAAACGCTTGGTTGTACCAGCGCTAGAGTCCTACCACTGATGCAGCTCAAAGATAAAGAGATTGAATGGCTCAAATCCCAACTGCTTCTGTTGACGAGCAAGATTACCAAAAGGGGATCGTGAAGGGCACGTCAGCTCAACCTGAGCCGCTCAATAAAGCTTGCCCACCATTGCGGCCCACCATTGCGCTCTGCATCTCCGTTTTCTCCGCTGCAGCAAATGAAAGAGCGCGAATCGGCAGAATGTAAACCGTCCGACAAACCTTGCCCTCACCTGCGGTCCGCAGCTTTATCGTACGCCTCTTTCCAAACTCGCAGCACAGCTAGCCAAACAGGTGGGGATACTTCGAGCCGCCACGTGACCTCATGTAAGAAATCCACCACATACTCTCAGCCACACTGCGGCCGTCAAGATCAGTCTCCGTGTCACTTACGAAGCAGCAGTCAGTTCCAGGGGCGCAGGATCGCGTTGCTGTAGGGCTCGAGTCTCACTGATTCGCTCGTAACGGCATTTAAGAAAGTCTTCAAGTCACAACCGCTTAAAGCGGTGAAGGATTACGACAGAATAGGATCTCTCACAAACTTTGTAGGGCCCCTTACGAAGTTCTAGATGTGAAGAACACGCCTGCAGTATGGAGTGATGACGAAGGGACATCCCTTTTGATCACTTGACAGGGTCGGCACAAGCCCACATCAGGAACTTGCCCGGAGAAGGTCGTCGCCTCTTTCAACGAAATCGTGGAGTATACAATAACTATGCAACGTATATCCCATGGACGTACAAAATGCATATAGTGCATATAAAAATTAATATGACCCCCTGTTCCACAAGAAAAAATCAACTATGAAAATAAATTTGTCTTCCAAATACGACCCCTCCCTCCCCAGAGCAAATACGACCCCCCCCCCATGGGTTTGACACAACGATGCTGTACCCTTATTGCCAATCGAATGGCACCAGGCACTGCCTAGAATTTCAGGTGGGGAGCAATCTCTGCGTCTTGGGCACTGGACAGACTCGTATAACATGCTCGCAGCTCTGGACGCTCACGAAGGCCATATCTTCGAGGAACGCGCAAGGTTGCGTTGAGATTAAAAATAACGCGTGATCCCGTGCAGCACGAAGATCTTGCGCAGCAGAAGACATATAAGGCACCGCGCGACGAGACCTCAGCACCGGAAGAGTGCACAAAGTGGCGCGTGTATTATGGAGCAAAAGCCATTCCTATCAGCAGCGCCCACAACAGAGTGAACCGATCGTTTCGGCGTAATCAAAGGAAACCCTTCATACAGCCAGGACGATTTCAACCAGTGAGCGAGAATGATGACCGGACCGCTCATCACTTCCCACACACTAGAAGTCATAGTGTCGCAGTCAGAGTAGACCCTGGCCTCTGGACGCAATTGAAGAAAAGACTTCGCACAGCCAAGAGGGTTTTCAACCAATGGGTCAGAACGACGAGCGGACCACTCATCCCTCTGCACACCTGAAGTCATGGTGTCGCGAACTCTGAAGACATCCACTTACCACTACAAAGGCTTATGGCGAGCCGTGCTACTCCGACATAGAAGTGTTCGGTTTGAACATCAAAGCCCTCATAGACACAGGTTTAGTCATATCGATATTTAACTTGCTCAGAAGCAAGGAGTTGACATATTAGGTTGGCCGATAAGTAGTGAGGTTTTTTCTCACGCACATTTTTTTATACGGGAAGTGAAAATCGTTCCCATTATGTTCTATGCTATTCGACAGATAATTTCCCGCTTTATGAGATATTTCAGTTGCCTTCCCACTATTTCTTATTTCTGTCGATTTCTATTCTATTGAAATGGAGTGTCAGGTCAACATAAAAAAGATTTTTCGACAACGGCTTTTTGCACTTTATCTTAGCTTTCAATTTACAAGAAGATCGAAACTTGTAAGATATTAGATCAAGGAAAGATGCTTTTTATGACAGCCTGAAGTTGGTTCTAGCGATTCAGAGGTGGATATTCGGACCTTGTAAATGCGCATCGCTCAAGGTGCCCTCTTGGGGAGCGACCGCCTGTAGAGCTCCTCCAACACGTTTCAAACATCAGCTGGGGGTGATGCTTGATGATGATAAAAAAGCATTTTACGACCTCTGACTATTCCCATCCTTGGTGTGAATCTCCGTAAATAAGGTGATTTAGTAAGCTCTAAGTTTCACACAATAGGGCATTAGGTTCAGTGCTTGTCTGTGAGGTCGAAAATCGAATCTTTGATTTGGTTGAACCTTTGTAAGCATTTCTGGAAGACAGAGCTTCTTGGTCATATACCTAGCAATTGGGCCTATGCTGTTTTAATTTTTGATTGGAGGTAAAAAAAGAGAGGCTGTCGAAAATGCTCATTGTTGTCGAGCTGACAACCCAGTTTGAGAGCGTAAATATTAGTGCAAACAAAATCTTCAGAACATTTGAGACTCCTATTTTATAGAACAAGGAATTCTTGCGAAGCAATATGAAACTCATGGCAAAACGTTCCATTTTCATTGCGATATTTTGAGTGAGAAGAACGCCATTACTTATGGACCAACCGAATGGATCGAATGGTAAACAGTAGAAACCAGGTTTACGACGAAGGAGGACTCTGGGGACTGCATGACGTTCCTCATGCGGATTTCCATAGACATATCATGTCACAGGTCAAAGGAGCCAAGAGAGCAAAGGCACAGTTGCATGTCCACAGCCAAGTGGTACCCTCATAGTTCTTGGAAGCAGTGCCATGAAGGCGTTAGGAATTGAGGTGAACCTGAAGCCCGAGACAAAAGCCAGTCGGAGGGCAAACACGTAAAAGGTATTTCTAACCGAGCTGCCAACAACCTGAAGCAGGACGACCGTCCGCTCAAGAGGAACACAAGAAATTCGTTTGTGCAATGCGACCGGCGAGATGGTTGGACGAACTACGACCAGACAGCAACTGGAACTCTTTAATAGAAGACGTAGAAAAGGGGACCGATGTGAAAGTTGGACTCTCCCGGCACGAAAGAAAACTCAGTTCGAAGGACTTCATGGTCACCCAAGACCACTTACAAGGGAGATCTTTCAGGACGAGGCGCACTTTTTAGAAATGGTTTGTTGCATGTTTTAGGGGTCCATATATTACAAAAATGGATCCCGTTTTTGCTATGCGTTTCTGGGAATGCCGAAAAATGAGTGAAAAGTTTGGTGAGGAGAAGCATTTGAACCATTTCCTAGGCTCTTTTCAATTTCTTAATGTTGAGTATCCATAGCAAATGAGACCATCGTTGACGTTGCATCGAAACCAACACAAGTCAAGGTAAAAAAGTACTTTATTTGGCGCACAGTGAGCTAGCATTACAGTTTCTCAAATGATCTCGCAGCATCCCACATCACACCTAGGGGGAGATTCAAAGCCGTGTTAGCGCGAAATGGCCTCGGCACCAATTATAAAGGTCAGGACCGTGATCAAGGCTATAAGTAATCCCCATATACAGAATTTTTTTCCTCGAGCTATTCGAGTTATGGTGATGGTCTTGTTCAATTGATGGCTATCATTACCCTCTAGGTGTCGCTGTCCTACTTCAATGGCTGGATCTCTCTATTTACTTTTAGGTTGTCCGGAAAGTTCTCAGCGTTTAGAGTGTTTCACTTAAAACAATCATATCTTCCTTAATACTAGTCGGATTCAATCCAAATAAGCACCGTTCGAATCAGCACATTTTTGTCAATGTGAAAACGGTTGATAAATCTCATCAAAGAAAAAACTGGGTGGTCGAAAATTCACGAAATCCACTAAGGCTTTTTTGCCTGGTCCTGATTGATGTGTTATTTTCCAGCAAGGGAGTTCTGAAAATGTTAGAAAAGGGTGATAGTCGGTTGGTGAAAGGTCTGGAGAATACGGTGGGTGAGGTTGAACCCCAACCCCCATTCGTTCAATTTATGGATAGTGATTTGTGAAACGTGTGGGCGTGCGTTGTCATACAAAAGAATCGGACCCTTTCTATTGAGAAGTGATGGCTGCAGCTGACGCCATTTTCGGTACATTTCGTCAATTCATTCTCAGTAGGGTTCTGCTGTGATGGTTTGTCCTGGTGATAAAAAGTTATAGTGGATCGCACCAGCCGATGACCACCAAGTGACCAGAATTTTTTTCATGAGGGTTCGGCATTGAAAATTACCTCGGTGGTTCGTCGAAATCCATCCACTGTCTGGAACGCCTCCTGTTATCATACATGACCCAACAGGGGACAATTCGGCCCAAAAACAGGTCGTTTCTGCTGCGCAAAAGCAATGCAGAAGGAACCTCGAGACGTGCCGATTCCTGCCGGTCACTCCGGTTGTGGGGCACCCAATTGTCGAGTTTTTTCACCTTCCCAATGCGTTCCAGACCATCTGCAACAATGATTTGCCAAGGCCTAGCTCTTCTGCTATCTCTCGAACTGTTTGGGATGGGGGCTGCCTCCAAAATCCCCCCTTAAATCCTCGTCAGATATTACTTCAGGCGACCTTCACGAGGTTCATCTTCAAGGCTGAAATCTCCAGAACGAAATTTGTTGAGCCATTGCCGCAAAGTGCTTTCTTTAACAATATTGGGCCCCCCACCTGGTTAATTTGTTGAGCTGTTTCGATTGCGGATTGCCCCAATTTATAGTCGAAGAAAAAAGAATCGTCCGAAAGCTCTTTTCACATGCTTGAAAAAATCTTGAAAAAAGGGGTTTATCAAGCGATGGTGGAACGGCAATTGTATTGGTGGAACGGCTTTTCAAAGCGAATCCACTACCTTTCAAACCAAATTCACCACTTTAAAAATAAATTTCACCACTTTTCAAATCAGATTCATCTCTTTTCAATCAAATCCATCACACCTTTCAGTCCAGGCAATTCATCAACCAGATCACGGCAGACAACTGCGAGCCCCACCCTGTGGGGAAATTTATTGTAAAGTGGTGAATTTGATTTGAAAGGTAGTGAATTCGGTTTAAAAAGCGTTGAATTTAAAGTGAAAAAAAGCGAAAATGGTATAAATAACTCATAAATATTAGGTTGTCGTATAATTTCTGATACCCGTGTTTGATCCTCTCCTATTTCGCTCGCATGGATGTTGGTATTGACGTGTACATTATACTCTTTCATTACACTAGCTGTCACTCATCGAGCTTGCATTTGCAGTACACAATGTCGCACAATTTGCACTGTGACAAAACGTACCCGCGCCACTGTTTGGTTTTGCTCCACGATTTCGGCTGGAATGCAAAGGAAGCCCATACCAAGCTGGTGGATACATACGGTGAGGACGTCGTCTCTTACATGACATGCAAGAATTGGTTCGCCAAATTCAAGAAAAGAGACTTTTCTCTCGAAGATGTTCCGAGGTGGGGTCGACCGATGGAGTTGGATTTGGAAGTACTACGTTCCACGGTAGTACGAGGACCCGTACCTCACCACCAGAGAAATGGCGACCATGCTTAGCTATGATCATTCGACGGTTGCACGTGGACTAGAAAAGCTCGGCAAGGTAGCAAAGCTTGGTCGATGGGTCCTGAACTGTCCGTTTATGACCTCTCGAGGAGGGTGACCACCTGCACTTCTCTCCTCACTTTCCAAAAGAGGCTTCACTTTCTCAATTTGATGATCATTGGATATGAGAAGTGGGTCCTGTAGGATAACCCTGTGAGGAAGCGGCAGTGGGTCGACAAAGGAAAACGGCTAGAAGCCACCTTAAAGGCCGATCTTCACCCCAAAAAGGTTCTCCTGTCCTGTTGGTGGTCCAGAAGAGGCATGGAGTACTGGGAGACTGCTGCTGGAGGACAGACGATTGACGCTTCCACATACGTGACCCAGCTGTGAAAATAGAAAGATCACGTCGACCGTACCGTGGAAGGAGTGCGGAAATCTCCACCATGACAACGCCCGACCTCACACTGCAAAGGCGACCCAGGCTGAGCTGGAAAAGTACGGATGGATGATGGTCGCCCACCCTCCATACAGCCCTGACCTCTCCCCTTCTGACTACTGGCTGTTCAGCCACCTGTAGCGCTCTCTGGACAGAAAAAAGCTCGAAACGAAGAACCAGGTCAGGGAGGCACTCGACGAATTCTTCAAGTCCCAGCCTCCGTCGTTCTGGAAGGATGGAATCGACAAGCTGCCTGTGCGCTGGCATCGAGTAATGAATGGTGATGGTGCATGCCTCTAATCTCCAGGCTGGTTCGTTTTTGAGATACAGTCCTCATCATTACAGACCGGTGGGGCGGGTGAGCCGCGCTGCGTGTGACTCGGCTGTGACGTGGCAGCGATGACAGTGACAGTTGTGTATAAGAACTTATGCGGCAACGTAATAGTTTCGCAAGCGGACTTCATTCCGAGTGACGGGGAGGCCATGGCCTGCCAGTGCGGAGTTTGACCTCCTGAACACGAATAACGTATCATATCCGCTCCGCACGGAACTGCATGGCGCCGAGCCACAGGCGCCGGCGCCAAAATACCCTAAGCCACCATCCGCTGAAAACTTGTGTACGGAGGTTATTTGACATCTTGATTGCATATCACATTCGTTTTTGGCGATGGCGCTGATGGGAAACGCTGCAATCATCTGCGCTCTGCTAAGGCTGAGCCTGACCTGCAGGAAATCACTCTTTGCTGTGTTTTTCGACGCCAGCGCCATTTAGCGCTTCTCTAAGGCTCAGCCTTAGAAAAGCGCTAAACGGGATGGCGCCGAAAAATAAATGTCATATTCGTGATCAGAGCATCAAGCAACCCCTAATATGCAGGTTTTTATCGATTTCGATAAAAAAAGCTGCGGCGCTCAGTCAGCGAATAATGGCGCCAAATGGCGGTCAGGGCTAAAAACTAATTCCGTATTGTGATGAGGACATCAAATAACCTTACTGTGCAAATTTACACCGAATTTGGTGGGAAAGGTGGCGGCGCCAGAGTGGCGCCAATTTAGCGCCAGCGCTGAAAACGAGTGCTACATTCGCGATTAGGAACCGAATTACCTCTGTGGGCAGAGTTCCAGAAATTTTTTTTGTCTTTTTGGAGTAGTAGTAGTTGAGTAGTGCCAAACTGTGTCCCAACTCCTCAAATTTCTCTCGGAAGGGAAATGCGACCTCCCTCTCACAACAGCGAGGAAGACCTCCCCTCATCGTCTGTGAAACAACAATAATCAACTATCAAAAGAATTTCAGACCGACCTACTTATTTTGTGAGGAATGAATGTGAGAAAACGGCGTCAAAAAAAACTAAAAATATCAAAACTCGCAATAACCTTATTGGAAAGAGGGCCGAGTCTCACGCCTCTGTCGCCGCATTTCTTTACAGCTAGTGTATATGTGCGAGATAGCAGAGTGCAAAAAAGTCGCAGGAGCAGAATATGTAGACCATTCTGGAAAACCATGACGCGCCGAGAAGAGGACGGGGGTGCTGGGGTGGAGTTTGCAGCGGTACAGAGTGTGGTCTAGCTAATCATTTGCTGAGTGTGAGGGGTGTGTCCGTTTTGAACTGAAAAGTGTCCGATTTGGTTTGAAGATGTTCGATTGAAAGTGAAAATGGGCGCGCCATAAATATGGTAAAAAAGTTAAAAAGCGCATACAGATCCTCTGCCGCGTTTTTTTTGTCGGCTTCTATTACATTCATTTTTATTTGTGCTCATATATGTCCTTATTATATCCCCACCGTTGGTTTTCAAAAAATTGGTGAATTCTTGGCCAAGCTCGTCTCCGGTGAGATTCTCCGTCTCCGGTGTCCTTATCACTGGTCACTCCAACATGCCAGGCATCACCATATTCCGCGTTGTGGACGTAATTTACTTGAAAATAAAGCCCGATCGGAAAACAATCATAAAGGAAAAACTACGGCGATGCCGCATCAGGAAAACGGTTACTAAACTGGATTTCTCTGCCATTTCCTTTAAGAGAGTAATTCATAGCCGATGACAGCAGTATCCACACGTTTCGGAAGCCTTACGATGCCCTTGACAAGTAGAAGTTCGACGGAGGGAAGAAGTGTCGCACTCTCCCATGGCGCGTTGCTCGCATCATCACAGTTATTACGAACTAAAGCTTGTCTGCCGGAGAAGTTGAACCGTAACAACACTCCCCATGCTTGTGAGTACTATTTACGTAAGAACTTGTGCAACAACCTAATAGAAGCTTTGTCGGCTGCGTTCTTGGACAAATGCAAAAAAGGAACCTGCCCCGGAACCGATCCTACGACCTCTCGCCTGAGAAACCCGCTCCCTACCCGCTGCGCTCTGCTACCACGTTTCAGAACGACTCAATGCATAAATGTAAAGACGCCTCAACGTTTCCTCGCGATAGCATGTGAAACGACCCTGCGGGGATAAAACCCTCCATAACTCCGTTCAGAGAATCGTTCTGCAAATTTCGAAGACAGTTCTGAGTTCACCGTCCCAAGACGCCTACAACGGTGTGCAGCTCAGTGGAAATGGCCGGCCTGACCTGACGACCTTTCCTGGTAAGCAAAAAGCTGAAACCGCACATGCTTCTTGCTAAATTTATGAGGAGGCAATGTGTCTTACCAGGGAGGTCGTTCAGGACGTGGCGCGCTTTTTGAAAACGGTCCGTTGCATGATATAGGGGCACATCCCTGGACTACCAAACTGAAGTTCATTTTTCCTAAATGGCTCTGGGAATACCAAAAAAGGAGTGAAAACTATGAGAACCGATGGTTTTGTGCCTCTATGGGCTCCAGATCACTTAAAATTTGCCCAGTTGCCTAGCGGTGGGTCTTTATAAAGGTACTGTTGGGATCGAGGAGGAAAGTAGCCACAAATGGGGTCCTATTTATGGCACCTGATTGAGTGGAAGGCTCCTTGGAGTGGTTTCTTCAGGGAAAGAGCGGTACGCACAGGTACAGCACGGGGGTGCGAAATGTCAGTGTGAGTACGACCCCTCCCCCTTCGAATGGGGTCCAGGCACGACCCCCCCCCCCTTCACCTCCACCGCTTTTTCGCCGACGACGAGCAATGAGTATATAAGCGGCGAAAAAGTTGGC
Organism: Cooperia oncophora; assembly: GCA_036418165.1. Lineage (NCBI taxonomy): Eukaryota > Metazoa > Nematoda > Chromadorea > Rhabditida > Trichostrongylidae > Cooperia > Cooperia oncophora. The sequence continues at coordinate 59,199 of MU911927.1, read as the reverse complement.
GAAAATCCCACGGGCGTACAGAATGCATATAGTGCATACAAAACAAAAAATTAATACGACCCCCCTTTTCCACAAGAAAAAATCAGCTATCAAAATGAATTTGTCTTACAAATACGAACCCCCCTCCCCAGAGCAAAAGTACGACCCCACATGGGTTTGACAAAACGATGCTGTACCCATTTGCCATTTATTTGCCATTTTCGGACAAATTCCTTAATGGTGGTGCCCAGTGGGTCGGTGCTGTTCTACTATTACAATTTTCTAATACCATTAAGCTAAACTGTTACTGAAAGTTGATTTTCATGTGTAAATATGTGGTATGATCATGAATATGATACTTAATTTCAGCTTTGGTGCCATTTATCTCCGATCTGGATCTGCATCATTCTCTCACTGAATTCATTATTTACACTCTATAAGGGACGTTTAGCGCTACTCTGCCGCCAAACTACGTCAGCGCCAGAATTAAGTGTCAGAATCGTGATCAGAACCATCGATTATCCCTATAGACAAAGTTTCGCTCAAAAGAGCTTTCGCTTGCTCTCTATCTGGGCTGCATGAACTTGTGATGATATGTTATGAACTTGTGACTGATATGTGACTCGGTCAAAGTGTCTTTTTTTATTGCCCCCCCCCCCACCTGTACATCAGAGTGATCATTAAGCTTGCGTAGCAGCGTCCACCAGGAATAATGCGGGACCTTTCTGTTGAAAGCGCCTTTTTCACCTTTCAGAAGACAGCTTTGTTGAAACATAATGTAGAACTTTGCTCATCCTTGCTCATATGTCTATCATCTAAGGTATACACGGACAATCCAAAAATGGGGAATCCTGCAGACTGCGATACTCAACTTTGTCAGTACGAAAAAGAGATTGAAAGCATCTCTCAGCAAATAGATAGATTTCGTCTTGTTCTGGAGGACGTGCAACTGCAGAGCAACCATTCTGTCGGTTAGTATTTCACAACAATTCGGTGTACAACGTCATTATCGTTTTCCACTTTCCATAATTTTCATTTTGTATTAGGTTGGGAGGAAGGTCCTCCGACATATTGATTGAATTGCTCTAAAAAGAAATCAGAAGACATTTTGAGTTCAGATTAGTGGAGCGTGTTTTCTGAGGGTTCTCCAGACGAGGATAAAATACCTATGGGGAAGCTTCCAAAGCCTAAAAGTTCCCAAAGGTCAAGGCAATTTTGTCCTATACATATTATGAGTTCCTGTAGGGCCACCCCGCCGTAGTCGAAGGAGCTAACGCCTGCGTTGTTTTCAGGGGATATCGCTTGCCATGGCAGGGTGTCTACTTTGTATCAGTGCTTGCGAGCTGGAGTTATTCAGCCTAACGATAAGCCGTATAGGTCGTCCACCAGCACAGAATGACGGCCGTTTGGTCAACTCCCTGGAGGCGCGGCTAAATGTAACCACCTAGCCTGACAACATCGGCTGCACTCAAGCGACAACTGTCTGCTTCTCCGTAACCATGTCGTGCTTCTCCGTAACCCCTGTTGTGGGGAATTTTCCTGTGAAGAAGGCCATAGTTAGACCAGTATGACAAAGCGCACAAAATAGTCGTGACTGAGTTTCCTTTTCCTCGTACACACTGTGTGGACCTTTTGTAAGATATTGTGGTTGTTAACGAGAGCTGGGTCCGTTGCGTACACCATGAACGTGTCCCTCACAGGATCTGCCCAGGAGAAAAGCAGCCAGCTTAGCCAGAAGCAGATGTGCGTGGAATAAAGATTTCACTGTGTTATTGGGTAAACCAGGGCATTTCAAAAAAGTCGAATGTCGCTGCGGATGCTAGCAAACAGGACGGCCATAGTACTACACTAAATCTCCAAATTTCAGAATCATCGGATTGAACGTCATGAACCCGAGTCCATTCAAGAAACACTCAATTTCTTTCTACTCCTGGCAATTTGCGTAGAAAGCATTGAATTTTATGGGCCGTTGAGACTATTCCAGGTCTCGATCAGGGAGATGCGACAGTACAGTAGTATATTACCAAAGTTACAGCCTCTAACTACCAACTTCTCGATGCCGTTACTGCATCCTTTAGATTTCAGAATATAGCAAATATTCTGACATCAAAGTCTATTTGGCAACGGGTCCACCCGTCTTATTCTACGTCGTCGTTGCCGTAGTTCTCGCGCAAGAGTGGAAGTCGAGAAACTTGGCACTAGTTTCAGTTTGTCAACAGTGACTAGCCTGTAATTGGGGTGTCTCTTAGTGAAGCGAAAATTTGGTCCGAGCTTTTTGGTCAAAGCCGTCCAGGACTTTCTCTCCAACCTAATATTAGTCACTCCATTCAAAAATGTGCCGAGAC